>CAUYRT010071990.1:0-41592 GCA_963574885.1 Lepilemur ruficaudatus
TAGCTGAACCGAACTGGATTTGTTTGCCCCTGCACATTGGAAAGCCAAATCCCAAAGCACTGGGTCTTTGCAGCAAGAAACGTTTATTGTCAGGTGGCCAAAACAAGGAGACAGGAATCAGGCTCAAATCTGGCTCGAGGCATTGGGACAGGTTTTATGGTCAGAGGGTAGTGAGGCATGATCTGATTGGATCTTACAGCAATGGGCTGATGCAAGGAGGCATGCTCTGACTGGATCCTGCCATAGTTGTCCTTTCCACTTCTCAGTTCAGTCCTTGAACACTTCTACATGTGGTTGCACACTTGGTTCATCTGGGCATGCTCAGGTTATATGACCTTTAACCTGGGGGGTCATGGCAACTGAAAGAGAACGTACAACTTTGTAACATAAAAGTCGAACCAGATTGGTTTGATGCAGTTACAAGCTCAGAGTGGACATGTTCCACAGTTCTGGCCGGTAAGCTGGAAGTTGAAGGCCTGCTTTCTTTGATGTTTCATCATTCTGATTCTTGGCTGCCAGTTTTTTGGCCTCTCTTTGTCCTGATAGCTGCAGCATTGCCTGCTGTGTGGGAAACGAAGGACTTGTTCTGATCTCGGCTCTGCTCAGACACCCAGATATTTCCTCAGTTCAGTCCTCTTTCACTTCCCTTGTTTCCAAGCCTTTCTGATGTGTGTTCTGTTTGGCTGGGGTTGGTTTTTGAGATCACATCTGTTCCTGACTGTAATGCAGTCTGAGTGCATTCCCTTTGCCTTGGCAAGGGCTCTCATGTTTGGTCTCTCATTTGCTATTCTGAAGGCAGCATGGGGTAGGAGTCCAGAACAAAGTCAGACAGACCTGGATTTGAAACTTGGGAGTTAATCTCTCCGTTCCTCTCAGTTTCTTGAGCTGTAAAATAGGATGATAGTATATCTCATGATTTTATTGTGAGGATTAAATGAGGTAATGCTTGTAAAGCAATTGGCCCAATACCTGTCATGTAACAAGCATCATTTCAGTAATGTTGAAGTGATTTTATATGATAATGATGATTATGCTAAATCAACAACAATATTGAATAGAGGTTATTTTCTCCTTTTTAAAGAGTAGGCATCTAAGATAGTTTGTTCATATCATGTCAGAAACTGGTGCCAAATCTGTGAGTCTAAAAGGTACATAGGGCAGGAACCATGTTAGTCTCATTCACTGCTGTCTCCCTAGTATCTGACATAGGACCTGGCACATAAAAGTAAGAAAAATAGTCAACATTTAACGACATTTAATTTGTATTGATTTTTTTTCTACGTGCTTTACACATATTGACTCATTTCCTCCCAAAGCACAATGGGGGTAGGTATTATTACCCCCATTTTGGAGATAAATGCAAGGTCAGAGAATTTGTAAAACTTGTAGAAGGTCACATAGCCCTTAGCTTGCTGTAAAGAATGCCAGTGGTCTGCTTCCAGAGTTCTACTGCCTCTCAATAAATATTCATTGGATGTATAAGGGAAGGAAAATACAAATAAGCACAAAGAAATAACATAAAATCCCGACTCCTTATGCTCAAGATTGATTGTGGTAGTTGCATTGTAGAATTGAGTTTTACGACTACTTTAGGAGGGGTGTCAGCCCTGAATGGATGACTTTGGGAGAATCAAAGTACGCTATTTAGTCCCTGGGGATTCTGTAAGGTCAATAGTAAAGGAGAGGTATGTGAATTACCAGCGTAGGCAGTAGATCACTAACAAAATGGTGCTGGCTACAGGCATTTCCCAATTTATGGATAGTTTTATTTTCCAAAATGTGTAATACCACTATTTGAAACTCAGCATGCTTTCCTAATGAATAGCTAAGTTAACCCCTAGAGTAACTGCAATAGTTCTAGGCTCTGGAGTCCTAGAGAGGCTTTGAGGCTGGGTAGAAAGAGGCCTTAATAACAGGAAGCCAGCAGCTTGGAATGGCCTCAAGTTTTACTATTTCTGAGAAATTCCTATAAACCAAGTTTAATGAATAAGGTTTTATATTATTGGAGGGTTCAGTATGTGTCTGTGTTAGAGTTCAAAGACATAATGTAACATTTATCTTCCCAACAATTTCCAAGTGTAAAATATAATATTATCAACCACATGCCCATTGTTGTGCAACAGATCCCCAGACCTCACACCTACCACGTGACTGAACCTCTACATACACCAAACACTCCCTACCTCCCCCTCTCATCCCTTGGCAACCACCACTTTGCTTTCTATTTTTTTGAGTTTGACTGCTTTAGATATCTCATATAAATAGAGTCATGCAGCATTTGTGGCTTATTTCCCTTAGCATAATGTCCTCAAGGTTCATCTATGTTGTAACACATGACAGGATTTCTCTCTTTTTAAAGGCTGAATAATATTCCATTATATATATATATATCATATTTCTCAGTTCATCAGTTAATGGACATTTATGTTGCTTCTACCTCTTGGCAATTGTGAATGGTGCTGTAATGAACATGGGTGTACAAATGTCTCTTTGAGATATTGTGTTTCATTCTTTTGGATATATACCCGTAAGTGAGATTGCTGGATCATACTGTAATTCTATTGTTTTTTGAGGAACCTCCATACAGTTTTCCACAGCAACTGTACCATTTTACATTCCTACCAACAGTGTACAAGGGTTCCAATTTCTCTGCATCCTCACCAACACTTTCAATTTTCTGGGTTTGTTTTGTTTTGTATTATTTTGTTTTGTTTTTGATAGTGGCTGTCGTAACAGGTGTGAGGTGATATCTCATTGTAGTTTTGATTTGCATTTCCCTCATGATTAGTGATTTTGAACATCTTTTTATATGCTTCTTGGCCACTTGTATGTTTTCCTTGGAGAAATCTCTACTCAAGTTCCATGCCCATTTTTTAATCAGGTTATTTGTTTCTTGTTATTGTTGTTGGGTTGTAGGAGTTCTTTATAGGTCTCATATCTAAGAAGTCCTTGCCAAATCCAATGTTAGGATGCTTTTACCCTATGTTTTCTTCTAGGAATTCATAGTTTCAGGTTTTATGTTTGTCTTTTTTTTATTTTTTGAGACAGTCTCACTCTGTTGCCCTGGCTAGAGGGCTGTGGCATCACTGTAGCTCACTGCAAGCTCAAATTTCTGGACTCAGGTGATCCTCCTGCCTCAGCCTGCCAAGTAGCTGGAACTGTAGGCACATGCCACTGTACCCAGATAATTTTTCTATTTTTAGTAGAGACGGGGTCTCATTTTTGCTTAGGCTGGTCTCGAACTCCTGAGCTCAAGTGATCTTCTCATCTCTACCTCTCAGAGTGCTAGGATTACAGATGTGAGCCACCAAGCCTGGCCAATGTTTAAGTCTTTAATCCATTTTGAGTTAATTTTTGTATTTGTTGTAAGATAAGGGTTCAATTTACTTCTTTTGCATGTAGTTCATCTTGTTTTTCCAGTACTATTTATTGAAGAAACTATCTTTCCCTATTGTATGATCTTGGCACACTTGTTGAGGATCACTTGACCGTATATTTTAGGGTTTATTTCTGGGCTGTCTATTCTGTTCTATTGGTCTTTGTATTTGTCTTTATGTCAGTACCATACTGTTTAGATTACTGTGGCTTTATAATATGTTTTGAAATAAGGAAGTGTGAGGTTTCTGCTTTGTTTTTTCTCAAGATTCTTTTAGCTTTTCTGGGTTCTTTGAGATAACATATGATTTTGGATTTTTTTTCCTGTTTTTGGAAAAAGTGTCATTGGAATTTTAATGGGGACTACATTGAATCTGAGATTGCTTTGGGGAGTATGGCTATTTTAGCAATATTAAATCTTCCAATTGATGAACACAGGATATATTTCCATTTATTTGTGTCTTCTTTAATTTCTTTTAGGAATGTTTTGTAGTTTTCAGTGTATAAGTCTTCACCACCTTGGTTAAGTTTATTCCTAAGTGTTTTATTCTGAGAAGTACCCCTTTAACATGAGTTTATGGAATTAAATTTATTTCCAAATTTGTCCTTCCACAATAACACTCTTTTTAAATTTCAGCTCTTTTTTTCTCTCACCAAGAACCACAGATTTTGAATAGTCAAAATAATGTTCACAAAACCCTTGCACTTTATTTGTAGGAAAGCCCTGCATGTCTTCATTTGGAGCTTTGCCTTTAACATCTGTCTAGCCTCAATGTTCTTATTTCTCTAAGATAATATGTCCCTTATGAAGTTGTTTGAATATTAAATGAGATAATGGACACAAAACCCTGAGAATAATTCATGAAACCTACTAAGTGCTCACTAAATATCTATTATTAAGCATTATTTTAAAAAATGTATTGTGCTATGTTTGGTGGATTTCCAAAACTGCCGAAGAGTATTTTAATTATGAGGGTGAAAAGGTTGTCATGGGAAGGCGCTTGAGCAATAGTAGGAAGTGACAACTGACAGTGTAGTTATATGAAAGAGCATAGAAACTCTAAAATTAATCATAAAGAGCAATGATAGTGCAGTAGTTATAGCCAGGTAGTATAGGATCAAAAGAGCTTTTTATTTCTCTGTAATTTCTTCTGGCTGGATAAATTTATAACCAAATATAGCAATTGATGTTCATAATGGTGACTTCTCTGAGTCATCAAGAAAAGATTAAATTATGTGACGTGCACTCCATTTAAGAAGGCAGTGGGGTTGGTAGTACAATTTAGAAAGGTTTTCCTTCAAAATAGTACATATTTTACTGCCAACTATACAAACCTTCAGTTTTTCCAGAATTCCTAAATGTTCTATATGACTGAGATTTTAAAGTACTGGAAATCAGGCTAGGTCTCAACTGCAGTGATGGGCTAAGGATAGTGGTGCCATTAGATAAGATACGCTCTTTATGCTTTTCAGATGATGTTATGCTCTGGAGATGCTCTGACTCCATTCACAAAGTAGCTGAGTTAAGGGGAAGAAGGTGCTAAGTGACCTGTGCTCTGCTGGCAGTGCCAGGCTAGATATATTAATATTAATAAATACAGTTGACCCTTGAACAACACAGGTTTGAACTACCTGGTTCCACTTACACATGGATTTTTCTTACACCTCTGCTATGTCTCAGACAGCAAGACCAACTTCTCCACTTCCTCCTTCTCAGCCTACTCAATGTGAAGATGACGAGGATGAAGACTTTTATGATTATCCACTTCCACTAAATGAATGGCAAATATATTGTCTTTTCCTGATGATTTTCTTAATAACATATTCATTTCTCTACTTTACATTATTCTAAGAATACAGTTATAATACATACAACATACAAAATATGTGTTAATTAACTGTTAATGTTATCAGTAAGGCCTATCAACTGTAGGCCATTAGTTAAGTTTTTGGGAGTCAAAAGTTATCTATATATTTTTGACTGTGCACAGGGTCAGTGCCCCTAACCCCTCATTGTTCAAGGGTCAACTGCACATGTTGCTCTGGGTGTGAGCAGGACTTAAGACCCTTGCGGGCCCCTTCGCTCGATATTAGTGCTGTCCCTTCCCCTCCTCCACCCCCACACTGCATGGAAGGCAGTATTGTGGAATGGTGTAGAGCATGGGCTTTGGGATCTACCCGTTTGAGATGCTTTGGGATTAGACAATAAGGAAATGTATGGGTTCATATAATTGCAAGTCCGGAGGATTCGGAGTTGTTTTTAATCCAGTGGCTTCCATTCTGTTGCTTAGTGATTCCCTTGGCCTTGTCTTCCTCTGTGCTTTGGTTTCTTCCTCAGGCTGGTAATAGTGAGATACCTACAGCAGTTCTGGACCTTACAGCTGCACATGCTGTCCAGAGGCTTATTCTTAGAGGAAATAAACTCCAAGAAGGTCCCAGGAGACTTTTCCTTATTTCTGTCTGGTCTGCATTGCATTACCTACCCGTTTGGGAAACAATATTTGATATTGGAGGAATATTAAGTATTGAGTGGTTTAGGCCAGGTTCCTGAACCAGTCACTGCCAAGAGGGATGGGGTTATCATGTTCGGCTCAGACAAATCATGACACATCTCTGTAGCTGATTTGCTACCTAAATCGCAATGGCTCCTGTACTGTAGGCAGATAGATGTGGGCATGTGCACACCTACTGTATAGTCAGCCCAGGGGAAGGATTTGGAGAAGAGGCCCTGAAAGTGGGCTTAGGGCAGTTTGGGCAGGGAATCTGAGCTAAAAAGAGCATGTCTAGAAGAAAAGGCACAGTCTCTGGGTTGGTGCATCTCCTTGGCTTTATGGACTACTCTCTCCATTGGGAGGGATTTGGCCAGGGGAAATCTCCACTCTGGATTTTCAGAGCTCAAAGCCCAAGACTCATCTTCTTGTTATAAGAGCAATTCTTTAATTGTCACTTGGCCACTGGCAAGTGACAATTCTCCTATGACTCATTTTTCTCCGTAAAGAGGAGGAAATACCAGTTATACCCAGTTTATTAAGTTATAAAGGTTGAGATAATGTATGCAAAGTATTCACTAAATGCCTCAGGGTCAAGGGATGGAAAACGATCATCCAGGCAAACGGAAGACAAAAGAATTCCTTCTTGATAAGAGACCATGGACTGTAGACTGGTTCTGGCTCATTTGCAGAGGCTGTGTATGAAATGCCTCTGTGTCCTTCATTTCACCTTATGACATATAGATCCTAATTTTAATCCATTTAAATGTTAAGTCTCCAGTCCAAGGTGACTATGGGACATATGTAACATGCATGTTTGCACCCCCCCCATGAATAATCATAGCTCCTTCTATAACCTCTTAAATATGTACACTTGGCCAACCTGTTTGACATAAATTCTTGTTTCACTCTTCCCTCCCTTGAAGTACCTGCTTTGGTTTCTCCTGAAGGCTATGCTTCCCAGCCTGTGGGTGGTCCACTCGCAGCCTACAGCACTTTATAATAAATAAAGATATCCTTTCCAAATTTATGAACCTCATGATTCTTCAGTTGACATTCTGATAAAAAGAAAAGTCTTACAGGCCAATGAAATACACAGAAAAGATGTTACAGAAAAATAGAATCACAATTCAAAAGCCAATTTTTATCTTAAAGGGAATCACAGTATTCTAGGTAATCTCTATTAAGCAAGCTAGAACATTATTTCTTTGCTTTGTATTCTATTCTTCTACAACTATATGCCAGTATCTTGTTTTGACAGCTGATTTGCACTGTCAACCAAAAAGAGGTGAAAGGCCTGACAGCAATGCAATCAGACAAGGCATTTATTGGTGTCTTTGGAATTGCATTTCAGGAGACATAGATTCATCTATAATCCAAATGGTGTTTCAAAGAGAGGGAGAGGAGTAGAGAAAATCAAAAGGAATCTAAGGGTGATTATGTAAGTTATTTTGAAAGAATTATCCTTGGTGGAGGCAGCTGCCTTAGTACATGAGTCCATGGTTCCGTGGTTGTTGCCATTCAGGAGTCATAGCACTGGTGATATTTAGCTCTTCTCCAGGATGTTGTAGTCCTTGCAGTTTGGCCAGTTCAGATGATCAAGCCTGACTTTTTGCAAATGTGCAGGATGTGTAGGCAGTCCGTCTTAGAAAAACTTCCTGACTCTATTTTAGAGCTCTGAAACAGAGTGATGCCATTTTGTATATCACATTTCATAATATTGACTAATGGCCTCCATGATTTTTTTCTCTAAAATGAAACCTCAATCTATTTGTGGGTAGTGTGGGAGATGACAATTTGATTCAATAAACATTTTCTCTCTATTTTTCATTTCTAGATAAATTTGTTATCAAATATGCGCTGAAGCTTCTCTGCAATATATAGTGCTATCTTCTTCCATCTTTTAGTATAGTTTTCATAATTTCTTATAAAAGTGATTAAATTTTTCAGATTATTTTGTTTGTTGGTTGATTTATTTTGTAGCTCAGACTTACATGGCAAAATGCAGTGGCATGAATGGGCAAGATGGACACAGTGATGGCGGAAGTGATGGTGTTATAGAGAGATTAGATATAAAGTAAAAAAAATTAAAGTGACAATTCATGTAAAACAAAGTTTAGTAATTTATTTTTAATAAGGGAAATGGAATATTTTCAGTGTTGGGCTGAATAATTAGGAATGGCAATGAGTGCCCTTTATTCTGGTTCAAATGGAGGATGCCATATATTCCAGGTGGCAAATATTAATACATGAAAGTGTGCCTTTATCTCATCCTGCAATTATTTTGTATTAAGCCAGTCTTATTTGTGACTTAGTTCATTCTTTAAAGAAACTGACCCACCTCTGCCCCATGGACTTCCTGCTGCTGCCTTAGACCACTGTCTGAAGCTGTAATTAGGGCATATTTGCAATGTGTCTTTCTTCAATTGTTCTACTATACCTCAGGACACAAAAGCTGCCTAGGGTTCCTGATGTTATTTATTCTCTTCACAAACCCCTTCCTGTAGGATGTGTTACTGCAAGGAGCATTGATATAAGTAGGTGGCTTTTCATTCTCAACCTTGTTACCTGTGATCTGGTCTTGCTCAGTGGTAATTATGAATAAACTACTCAGGTACTCCATTATGTCCATCCTGATATTGTTCATATCTTTCCCAGAAGGTTAAGAATCCCTGAAACCCTGGAGAAAATATACAACATTTTTGGAGCATAAATTCAGTCTATAGGCCACATAATGATGTTTGTTCAATAATGGATTATATTTGATTAGGCTCATATGACTATAGTAGAACTGAAAAATTCCTATTGCCTAGTGAGATATCAAAACCATTCTAATGTCTTAGTGAAACACATTACTCATGTGTTGTGGTGATGCTGATATATATTTCCCTGTGAAGGAAGATCAATTAAAAATTAATCTATATATTTTTCTGTTTATAAATTGTACAAACTTTCTCAGTTCCCAGCTGCCTTAGTGTTTTAGTAATTTTTTCAAGGTGCCATTAAGACAAAAGAAATGCCTACTACTAATGTTTATTGAGTAATCAGGACCAAACAATTTGGTAAGTATTTATGTCCTACTAACAACTTAGTAGCTGTTTGAAAAAAATAAATATAAATTGAACACTTTTTTTATTTCATTCTTCTACTACTGTAATTATTAATGAGATATGTGTGTCTCCTGGGTATTGCACAACTTCTAAAATATTTAAATTGGACTGGACATTACCACTTTCACTTCCTGACACAAATTGAATCTTACATTGTGTTTGCTTCTATCACAGAAATTATTGTGATGAAAAGATATGATATCAATGTAACCAGTGCAGCTCAATCTAATGAGGAAACTGTGTACCTAGAATTAGTAGTTTGTGCCATGTCTAATATATTCCCCTTGAAAATCTACAATATCCCATGGTGATATCTATATAAACACATAATGAGTGCGGTGCACGCCGTCTGGGGGATGATACACTTGAAGCTCTCACTCGGGTGGGGCAAAGGCAATATACGTAACCTAAACATTTGTACCACCATAATATGCTGTAATAAAAATTAAAAAATAAAAATAACAAATAAATAAATATCACATATATAGGTTTTCTTCCATTATAGGAATGTAAAGTCTCCAACTTACTTATGAAATTATGCAAAGAATAAAGTGTATATTTACAAAGCCTTAAATAAAATAAAATACCCCATGGTGCCCCTCCTAGGTGGGTGACTGCAGTCAATGTGTAAGAACCATGTTTTTATATTAGCTTTTCTTCTCTTCTTTACATGTAATTCTTTATTTTTCATTTACTTTCAGTAATTTAAGAATATACTGTTTTCCTCTTTAATAGCAAAATTTAACATCATTAAAAAATGTTTCCTTTTTTGGTTTATAATATTTGTTTTATCACATATTAAAATAATATGGACCATATGCATCAGAATCACCTTGGGTGTCTGTAAATAATGCTAGACTTGGTCAGAATACCTCTAGACAGGACCCCAGAATCTGAATATTATAAGCAACATTGATAGCTAACACCTGGGGACACTAAGCTTGAGAACAATTCTCCTGGGATCAGTTTCTGGCTTATTTATCCTATTCCACTAACTTTCTGTTTGGTTTAAGTTGATTTTAATTTCTGTGACTATATAATATGTTTGCTCATCAGAAAGAAAATGCTTATTCCCATAAATCTTATTTTTTTAAAAAAGGCTACTTGCACTTACTTGGAAAATTAACTTGAAAATCTCTTTATACCTTTCCTTGTCTATCAACCCAAAACATTATCATAGTTTTCTTTATATAGGTCTCAGATATTTATAGTTAGGGCTATTATTTTTAAATATTTAAAACTTACTATATGTAAATGAAATGTCATCATCATTGTTATTGTAGATAAATACAAAATGTTTACATTTAGACATATGTCTTGGGAAGTTACCTTGAGCTATATAATCACAATGCCTTTAAATAATGATATTTTGTTCTCTTTCAAATATTTGTAATTCCCCATTTCTCTTTTATACCATATTTCTATAGGGAACTTTAGAAATTAGATAACACCTTTGTCTTGAATTTCATACTGGTGTTTCCCTGTTAAGGAAGATATTGCATTTATTTTGAGATTTGTTAATCATGTTAAACAGGTTTATCTTTGCCCAAGGCCTCACTGCAGTCCAAACAGCCACCATGTTTTGTGCAATGGGAGTTCTGGATTCTGCTGTTCTGTGCCAGTGTTCATGGACTGGGAAACATTAGGTAAAGGAGGTACAGGTATGCCAGGCTCCAGTGCAAAAGTATCAAGTCCATAATTATTATTGACTTACTCCATTTAGGGAGTGAGAACAGAAATGGAGTGGCAGCTCAGGGAATCTTTTCCTTCGTGAACCAGCTCCATGACCTGAGGTTGCTACCTTGAACTCTTTGGTATTTAGTCTGGAAATCATCCAAGAGGATAAGTGACATTGTCCTGCAGGATAATTTTCAGCAATTTTTCAAGGAGCATGGAAAAGGTATAATATGGTCCTATTTCTCTTTGTTTAGGCTTTTACAGAAATCTTTTTTTTTAAATGAAAAATATTCTGGATAATCTGGATAATGAATAATAATATTCTATATTTTAATGAACAAAGAAGAAATCCAAAGTGTTCCCAAACTCTCAGTACAGTTTTACACTTTAATAACTTCAAAAGTGTAACACTACAAACTTATTTTAAAACCAGCATTTGAAAGTTTACTTATGTATAATTATTATACTTTTTATATTTTTGAATTTTGAATAAAAAGTTTTTTAATTTTAAACTTTTGCTTTAGTTAATGTTTGTCATCTTCAATTAGACTAAAGACAAAAGTTAGTGTAAAAAATTCATTACAATTATAAAAACCAATAATTGCTTATTAAATGTAAATAATGATGCTTTCAAGTGAGCTTTTACGTAAGTTTTAGCATTTATACATCTGAATTTGCTAAAGCTACACGTTTACTAAGGCTTCTGGGACAGTGTGTTTATGATGTAGGCAGATTTCTTATGTTCTCTAATGGAGTCAAACTTTGTAGTCTTTCTTAAAATACTTCTTGATTTAATATATTTCCAATCTTTTGCAAGATTTATGGCAAAAGCTCGCAGTTTTTGAAAATTTAATATTTGTAAGTGACTAAAAATATATCAGGCTGACAGTAGAATGGTGAAACCCGTACAGATGGATGTTTGGGGGGAGAGAGAATTGGAAAACAGAGAGTCCAGAACAGAGAGAGAGAAGTCAGAGGTGCTTCCTGGGAAAGGTAAAGAGGAAACAAGACTGGTCAGCACATGTGGGCTGGCTGAGGTGCAATCAGGCATAATCACTAGGAAACAAAAGACAAGAAGGAAATACAGAGGAACTTTACAGTTTCTATGTCATGTCAGAAGAATATGGTTTTGATTGATACACACTTTACCTGATATGATTTGTATTTTAAAATGAATTTCTCTAGACTTATTTTCTTAGAAAAAAACACAAATTCTTATCTTTTCCTCGTAATGACACTATAAGTGTCACAACACTAAGTGTTGATTGGATTTTTTGAAAAACAGGATTAGAAAGTCTAGTTATTCTATGGAGATGACACTGCCCTTCAAAATATATATATATAAAGAAAAAAATGTCTTATTTCTTTCTAGAAGTGAACTTTTGCAGGTTTTAATGTGTAAATATAAAAGTGAACCATATTTTATATAATTAACTAAAGCAATTATACAATACCTGAGGCAGAAAGCTAATAGATCCTAAATAATTACATAGTGTTATCAAGAATATTAATGTTAAAATAAACAACCAAATAGCAAGAACATGATTTTCCTCCTCTGAAATAGTTTATCTAAACCTTCAATAAGGCATTTTCTGAAAATTTATGATTTTTAACATTGGAAACATATTTACATATTCCTTTTAAATAGATAAAGGTACATTTCTTCTAAATCTTAAAATACATATACAGGTATTTTGGAGAATGTACTGGATTCAGAAGAGATTACTTTGCATTCTCCTATAGAATCAAAAATATGTCACACACAAGGCCATCCAAACTTTTGATAAATGACCGTACTGAATATAGTTTGACTGTCACTTCCATGTCCTGTTTTCTAACTATCACACTCCTGATATTGACATTTCCAGGGCAAATTCCCTGACTCAATATACTCTGGGTTTCATTCATTTTTTAAGGGGAAAACTGACATATCCCTGATTCTGTTTTGGTAGATAGCTTTGAACAATCAATAGCTTGAAGATTTGTAGGTATATCCCACCACAATGGACACATACATCAAATAATAAAGTGCTGAAACAAATTAAATTAACAATAAAAGGTTCTTCTTTCTCACTTTTTAAATAAGTCAGAAAGTATTTATGAAGGATGATTTCATGTCTAAAATTTCGCTAAGTGCTATGGGGAATAGAAAGTTCCAGAATACGGAGACTTCACTGACTAAAAACTTAGTATCTTTGCATGAAAAATGTCACCCCACTTACTTGCAGCTAGTCAGCTCCGATGTGGTTACTATGATGGAAATTATTTAAATTGAGATGTTGTTTGATTCCATTTGAAGCAAAAAATGACAGTTTTCAAAAAACTTACAAAATTAACTTCTGGGCAGCATTGCATGTGAACAATTGGATTAATTTAGCGTTTTATCCTTAATTCTTAATAGAATTTCTAGAGGAAGTTATTTCCAAATATTCAATGTTTTACAACTAACATATTCTAGTATTTTCTTCTTTTTTTGTTTCCTATATATTTTTAAATTATGTAAATGATATATTCTTATGTTAAAAAATATATAAAATACAGATTACCAAGGGGGAGTGGAATATAAAGAAATGAGTATGTCCATTAATTTCTTAGGGTTGCCGTAATGAAGTACTACAGCCTGGTTGGTTAAAACATTAGAAACTTATTTTCTCCTAGTTCTGAAGGTTGGAAGTCCAAGATGAAGGTCTCCACAGAATTGGTTTCTTCTGAAGCCTTTCTCCTTGGTTTGCAGATGGCCATCTTTTCCATGTCTTCGTGTGGTCTTCCCCCAGTAATTCAGTGTTTCCCAATCTTGTCTTCTTACAAAGATGCCAGTCATATTGGATTAGAACCCTTCCAAAAGAGCTCATTTTACCTTAATTACCTCTTTAAAGACCTCATTTTAAAAGATTTTTAAAACCCTTTTAAAAGATAGGTCTCCAAATAGTCATATTCTAGGTACTGAGGGTTAGACCTTCAATATATGAATTTTGAGGAGGCACAATTTATCCCATAACACCATCTATATAATATAGGGAGATAGATAACAGATGATGGATAGATAAATAGATGATGGATAGATGGATAGATAGGGCTATGTACACACATATGTATCCTCTACTTTACTTCATATAAATAAAAACCTGTGAAATATGAATGGTTAAATATTAAACAATCATATGGTTTAACATGATGCATTTAACCAGCCTCCCACTGTTATTCATTTAAGTTGTTTCTAGTATTTTTTCAATAATATTGTATGAATATGCTTACATATATATCCTGACACAATCTCCTGTTCATTTTCTTTTGATAAATGTCTAGTTGTGAATCTCTTGGCCAAAGACTATGCTTTCTTTTTTCCATTAGGGACTTTTATACTTACTGAAAACTTTGCATCAATTTTCACTCTGACAAGTATGAAATACTAGGGCCTGTGGACTGTAGACATGCCAGCTTAAAATTTTTATCATTCTTTTCTTCCCTGATAAACAAATGACAACTTACTCTATATTTGTATTTATTGGAATTAATTCGATGGGGCGGGAACATGAACATTTTTTTCATGCTTTATCCCCATTTATACTTTTCCTTTTATGAAGGTGGGCCTCTTGTGTATCCCTCTGCCCCCTCATAACTGAATACATTTAAAGCCATTATTTTATTCAGTGAACCACTCAGCAAAACATGAGTCATTTCAGTCACCACCAGGGAAAGTTGTAGAAGTTGAATAATCTCTGTCTCTTCCCTTTCCGCATAGGCCCTCCCAGTGACAAATGTAAATTCTGTCTCATTTTTCAGACATCCTGCTCTGGGCAGACACAGTGTCTTAACAGAAATCCAACCACAATTATGGTTTAGTAAGTGTTGTGTTGCCCCAGTATTTTCCAAATATTAATTATGGCTGTTATTTTTAGATAGCAGCTTTTCTCTTGTGGTCCTCTGCATCTAGACATTTGAAATATTTCAACTATAATACTTTTATGCACCATTGGCTGCATGCTGTGAGGTAGTGTTTGACATTACAAAGTTTCAGGTTAATGTGGCAAATAAAGTTTTAAATATTTTACTGTCAGTTCTCTTTTTCTGCCCTGCTTATTTTCTTGCAATTCACCATTTGTATTTTAAATGGAGATTTGTTCCATGGAGACTTGGAAAAAATGGTCTAAAAATGATATCATAGGTACTTGGTAAGTTTCTTAGTGGTGATTTCTCAGAAATAAAAGAAAAATTATAGATTTCCTCAGAGACATTGACACTTCAGTTCACAGGCTGTACTTGGTTTGTTTCTATCCCACATTGAATTTATCTAGGTGTTCTGTATGATCAATTTAAGTGTTCCAGACTGCTAACACCATATGCCTTATGAGAATCTTTTTTCTAAACTATTTTTCATAAATTCTGAATGAGATGAATTATACAGCACATTAAACAAACTGCAATTTTGAAAGAAAGAAAATTGAGAGAGTGGAAGATAGTTCCTTTGCTTTTGAAAAAAATTAACATTACTTGCCAAACTACAATTACTTTTTCAAGAACACTAATACCCTCATTGTCATGCTACACATTTATTACAGCTCAATGCTGCTGGATAATTCAAAATTCTATATGTTTCTGGCCAAGGTCTTTGTGTTTTTTTATAAGGAAATTAATTTTATTGTTAATTTTGATAGCAAAAATTGAAAATGGAAATATCCAAAAGTCAGGATAAAGTACAATATATTACATCTAAATAATAGAACATTAAAATATTTTTTCTTTTTTCTTTTTAATTATCATGGTACCTACTAGTTGTATATCTTTATAGGGTACATGTGATATTTTGATACAGGTATACAATGTGCATTATTCAAGTTGGGGTAATTGGGGTATCCATCAACTGAGGCATTTATCATTTACTTGTATTAGAAACATGCCAATTCCACTCTTTTAGTTATTTTAAAGGATACTCTCACTTATGGTTGATTGCAGTCACTTTGTTGTGCTATCAAGCATTGTTCATTCTATCTAACTATATAACTATATTTTTGCAGCCAGAAACCATCCCCACTTTATCCCTTCCTCCTTGCTATTCTTTCCAGCCTCTGGTAAACATTATTCTCCTCTCTGTCTCCTTGAGATCAATTGTTTCTAATATTTAACTCCTACATGTGAATGAGAACATTCAAGATTTGTCTTTCTGTGCTTGGCTTATTTCAATTAATGTAATGTTCTCAATTTCCATCCATGTTGTTGCCAATGGCAGGATTTCATTCATTTTGTGGCTATATAACATTTCATTGTGTATACATGCCACAACTTTTTTATCCGCCCATCTGCTGACGGACACTTAGGTTGATTCCAAATCTTGGCTGTTGTGAATAGCGCTGCAATTAAGCATGGGAGTGCAATGTGTATGTTTTTGATATATAGAATTCCCCTCCTTTGGATATATACTCAGCAGCGGGATTTCTGGTCATATGGTAGTTCTATTTTTAGTTCTTTGAGGAATCTCCATTCTGTTCTCCAGAGTGGTTACACTGATTTACATTGCTACCAAGAGTATACAAGGGTTTCCCTTTCTTTGCATCCTTACCAGCATTTGTTATTATCTATCTTTTGGATAAAAAGACATTTTAACTGGGATGAGATGGTATCCCATTGTAGTTTTGATTTGCATTTCTCTCGTGACTAGTCATGTTGTGCATTTTCTTATATATCTGTTTGGCCAAGGTCTTTGAAGCAGTAAAATCTCCCTCACAGTAAAGGAACAGTTCTTAGCTAACACCTACCCATTTTCTAGGAGAATAATGTACCCAACCTGCCTTTCCCTTGTTTTTTCTTTATTTCTTTTTGTTCTATCATACTTTAATCCCAGACACATATCAATTTAAGTTCCATTTTCTTACCTGTAGGTCCACACAGGGGTATCAACTGGTAGATATAGCATGTAGTACAGTATTCCTCTGTCTGTAATGGCAATATAAGTGCTAATTTCTGCTTAACACGAAGAAAGCATTCTTCAAACACTTGCCGAATATGTCTTTCATTCAACAGAGATAATTAGTTTCAGTTACTTAAGCTGAACAACTATTTTGCTTCAAAGAGGATATTATATTTGCTTAATTGCATTTAAGTGCTAAACACTATAAAGGATAAGGTTTTCTGAGAATGGATTATTTTCCTCCCAACTGGTTAGAGGATGGCTCATGAAACAAGTATCAGGAGAAATTTGTAGCTAGTTTGACAATGATAGATAGTTTCTGGTTGTTGATATGAACCATACTTACATTCCAAACATCAAAAATTCCATGTCCATTTAATCAAATTAGATATTTAATCATATGGATTCAATAAGCGGAAGAAATACACAGTTAATTGCCCAGGCCAAAATGAGTAAGCAAAATAACAACAACATCACACAAAAAATTATCAAACAAAACTACAATCTTTGGCACTTGATTAACACACAGATCCTAGCAAATCATGCTTAGTAAAAGTGGTCCTTTCTCATTAGAACAAAATGAATTATCAAGTAATAAAGAAATAAAATGAAATAAAACAAAACTAATTATTTTTGTTTTAATTTTGAGCTAAACAAATAAATAAACCAACAATGGAAACAACTGATGGCTAAAATTTGAAAGTATCAATCCATCACCCCTTAAAACTGCTACCCTTTAGTATAGGACGCTTTATTTCTGACTCCAAGTAAAGTGAAGGCAAGATACATATCAAGTTTAAAATTCTCTAACTGTCAACGGCTGTTTTACTAATTATCCAGATTCCAAGGCAATCATACAACCGTAATCATTCACCTCACGCCTGGAAACATAAGTCTTGTTCTTTTGATGAATATTTATAAGACAGTGTAAAGCAGTCTACTTTCTTTTCCCTTCAGGCAAGACAATTTGGAGTTCATCAATATGTATTACCAAGGACTTTTATAAAAGGCACTTCAAAGAAAACTCATCAGGCATTCCTTTTGTCTTGATTTCTGTTAGACTGATACTTCCTTTTGACAAGTATCAATAAATTATCCTCTGATGGCTAGAAACTTGATGTCTTATTCAGAAACTTCCTCACACAGCAAAATCGAGGCTTTGAGTTTCAAGTGAAATTATTAAGATTCTGCATCTAATTGAAGGACAGACTGAAATATGCAAATTAAAAACAATAAAACAAACATGCATATAGTCACCCTACAGCACACAGGATGGAGTTTTCCCATAGTTGAGAGTTTTCTCGCTATACCCAACTTGCAACTTTACTGTTTTCCATGTGAACATATTTAAAATTCTCTCATAAGTAAAAAAATAAAATGCAAGCCTCAGTTCTTGGATAAATAAGAGAACTATATGAAATTAAAACCAGATTAATGTAGATATGGAAAGTGGAGAATGACAAGCTGTCTCTCTCCATAAGGCTGATTAGTGTTCTTTTCTGAATACTATTGGTTAGACTCATGTTTCCATAAGAGGAGCATGAACAAATGCAATTGTCTAAAATAAGAATGAAAAATATCACCATTCCTTTTAATAAGTTTTGATGAAGGAAACCAAAACTATTTGCATGCTTTCTTTTGTTAAAAAAAGCTTATTTTGTTTTATTAACCTGGCAAAAAATATTGTGGAATTCCAATAGTGGAAACACTATTGATATCTATTTTTATAAATAAACACATAAAACAGCATGTTGACTAAAGAGTCTATCTTAGTTTATGGCTTTACTCTTTACAAAATTATTGTGCTAATTATCAAAATATTTCCATATTCTAAGAAATGGTTTTGTCATTACCTGGTATGATATAAAATAAAATATATCTAATTTAAAAAGACATGAAGGAAGAAAAAGGATATTATTTCAGCTTGAATACATGCTTTACAAGCCAGTTGTAATATCAATCACATAGCCATTTTATACACATTCATGTACACAACAAAAACATATATCTTATTTGTGAAAATATAATTCACTATGAATAAATAATTTGGAATATAGAGTT
This sequence comes from Lepilemur ruficaudatus, assembly GCA_963574885.1. NCBI lineage: Eukaryota > Metazoa > Chordata > Mammalia > Primates > Lepilemuridae > Lepilemur > Lepilemur ruficaudatus. Next base: position 18,618 of record CAUYRT010071990.1, read on the forward strand.
TACTTAACAAAAATAAAGAAAAGAAAACAGGAAAGACTACATTCAGAGTAAGCATAGGGAATGCTTTATTTTCTGAGTCCTTAAGAAACTAGGATATGTTATTCGTGCTTTATAAAGTTCTTATGAAAGTATAATTTGAAAATAGCTTTTTAATATTATTTGGTTGGAATGATAACGATGATGATGAAGCTTGAGCTATACACCATGGAAAGTTTTACTATATTCTTGATATAATGATTATTAATTTTTATATGTAAGAAAAATAGGGTACAAGATCAATTATTTCTGACCATATTCCTTACATCCTCCCACACACTAATTTCAAAATAAAATCTGCCCCCAGAGCTGTATTAGTTATCTATCTTTATATAACAAATTATTCCAAAATGTAATGGCTTAAAACAATAAACATTTATTTTCTCATTATTTCTATGCTTTGGGGAAACAGGAAAAGCTTATCTGGCTGGCTCTGGTTCAGGGTCTAACATGAAAACACAATGAAGGTACTGGCTGGGATTGCAGTCATTTGAAGAATTACCTGAGTCTGGAAAATCTGCTTTCAAGCTCAGTCACATGGATGTTGTCATGTGACATTAGTTCCTCATAGGTCATTGCCTGGAGATCTAATTTTCTCAGCTCATCATCCTTTCTATATGGCTGCCTAAGTGTCCTTTGACATAGCATCTGGCTTTCCCCAAGGTGAGCAAATCAAGAGAAAGAGTAAGAAGGAAACCACAATGCCTTTTATAACCTAGTCTTTGAAGTCACCCATGGTCACTTTCATCATATTTTATTCAACAGAATAAAAAAAAGTCACTCAGTCCAACTCACTCTTAAGGGGAGGAGAGTTATGCTCCACCTTTTGAAGGTATTATTACCAAAGATTTGTAGACATAGTTTAAAATTTCCACAAGTGTGTTTATTGTATGTGAATATAGTCTCACAATTGCAGGTTAAGATAGTATCCACAAGACATGGAAATGCATAACAAATTTAAATTTTATTCACTAGGGCGATCTGTATTTTTCTCTCAAATTAGTACTAACAGTATTTGAAAACTGCAAAAGGACAATTAAATACTACGTTCAGTTGTTATATTCCATTTCTACTACATAAAACACTTCATTCACTCTCTCATTTATTCATCTGGTCATTAAAATATGTATACAAGAATGTGCACGAGAACATTTCTGTGTTTTTTGTCAATCTGGATAGAAAAATAATGTTAAATGCCCATTACCTTGCAGAAAAAAATAATAAGGACTAGTGCATGTTTTGGGAGAGAGGGTAATATAATAAGAAACTGGTTTAAAAGTTCTGGCTGGTGTCATGCATAAGAAGTATGGATGGAAGACTAGAGATGAAAGACCAATTTAGAAGTAGCAAAGTAATTTAGAGAGCAGGCAACAAGAATTAAAACTGGTAGCAGTGGTCATGGAAAAGGAAAAATGGAAATGTATTTAAGAAATACGATGAAGAAAAGCAGCACAATTATCCCACACTTAAGAAAGATTTGCACTATATTCTTCCTGATTGGTGCTTGAGAAGAATTTATCCATTTCACAACTAAAGCAGCTTTTGCAATAATGAAGAGGAAACAATCTAATTCCAAATCTATGCTTGGATGTTCAATTGACTCAGGGCCTCTGGTAGAAAAATATACGACCATACTGATGCTCATACAAATGGAGGGAGTGAGAAAGAATAAGAGAAAGTGAAAAACCGTTATATAATAATTAGAGCATTCATATTCTTTGTCTTCATATATGGTTAAATTAAAAAAAATTTTGTGTATGCTCTTCTGGAGGGAAAAATGATGCCAAACCATTAGCCAGACTTTGTATTGATGGTTCTGTTATAGTAGTAGCCTTACTGTATATTTTCCAGCATATCACTGGATGCATTTGGAATAAATTGAATGAAAAAGAAATGTATATGTAGAGCAACACAGAGAAGTGGTTTTGGAGCTTGACATACTCAGAGTCCTATCTTGGTTCCATTGCTACCTAGGTTTGTGATCTTTCATATGTTACTTAAAGTTCTTAAACCATAATTTCTTTGAAGAAAATAATTGGAGCTCACTCAAGGACTTAGATTATTAAATAATTTATGTAAATATTCTGAGGATAGTGCCTGACAGTAAGCTATAATAAATATTTCTGATTAACCTTATCCTATAGATAATGTTATTAGAAATGTTTTGATATGTGGAATGAGGTGAGTTGAACTGAGGAAGGGAGTTGTGAGAGCTTTCCCCTGAGGTAGGATGTTGGGAGTCATGGTGAGGTGGCAGCAAAACAGACTTCTGCTAATGGTCTTTTGGGATTCACATCATGTATTCACTGAGATTGGAGCCAGATTAGCAGAAGACTGGGATATTCGAGTTTACTGTTGTCTTTACTGAGTTTAGCGTGTTTACTTTATTGAGTTTACTGTGAACTTTACAACATTGCCATGAGAAAAGACATTGTCCATTTGTCCATTGTCCAAAAGCAGAACCTTTTGAAAGCAGATGGGGAAATAACAAGAGACTCAAATAGTTTTATCAATGGGGGATTTTTCTGCCATTTGCCAGGGTTTTGAACCTTTTGAGGGTTTTGATGATTTTCAGAGAAAAAATCTTGGAAAGCCTTAATCCCAGTAAGAATTTTGGACAATATCTCATAATATTGGAATCCACTTAAATAGTTTTAAGCCACTCCATCACAGCAGTGGCTTGATGCAGTATGACTGATGCAATTGGCTGAATATGGGTGCCCAAGAAATTAAACAGCAAAATCAGTGATGGCGCTACTAACAGGAGACAGAATGAACTAAACGGAGCAGGACTCTCCATTTTAGAGACTGGAATTCTGAAAAAAATTAATATTATTGAAAGAAATAGAAGTTCAGATGAGGCAGATAACAGTTTAAAATTTATGAGTTGGTTTATAAAATACTGATTTTGTAGGATAAATAGTATGGAGTCAACTCTGAAAGTAGCTTTGAGTTTATCAGAAGATATCTTTGGCTGGACACAGTGGCTCACATGTGTAATCCTAGTACTCTGGGCGGCCAAGGCGGGAGTATTGCTGGAGACCGGGAGTTTGAGACCAGCCTGAGCAAGAGGGAGACCCCATCTCTACGAAAAATAAAAATTATCTGGGCCTGGTGGCGTGTGCCTGTAGTCCCAGCTACCTAGAAGGCTGAATCAGGTGGATCATTTGAACCCAAGAGTTTGAGGTTGCAGTGAGCTATGATGATGACACTGCATTCTAGCCCAGTAGCCTAAGCAACAGAACAAGACCCTATCTCAATGAGAAAAAAAAGCCAAACAAACAAAAAGAAACTTACTAATCAATTCAAGGAAAGGAGTACTTTTACTAAGAAATGTTTCCTTATGTAGAATCTTAATTTTTTTTCCATAAACTGTACCATATATATTTTCTATTTAAATGATAATGGATCATATCCTAACATTTTAAGCCACATATGCCTGCAGGGTATTTTTGTGCATGTGGGAAAATCTTCAACTTTAAATTCAATGCCTTTAATTAATAAAAGTCCATTTGAATTATCTCTATTTCTTATTCAAAAAGCTTTGTTAATATTGTCTTTTCAAGGGATTTGTCCATTTTATCTAAGTCGTTTGAGTTATTGGTATAAAATTATTTATGATATTCTTTTATTGTCCTTTCAATGTCTATAGATTCTGCCACAATATCATCTTGTTTCTTTAGTAATCTCTTTCTTGTTTTTGTCTGATCAATCTGGGTAGCTGTTATAATTGTATTGACTTCCTCAAAGATCAGCTTTTGATTTTGTTGATTTTTCTGTGTGTGAATGTTTTTCCTTCTGTTTTCTACGTCATTGATTTTCATTCTGATCTTTATTATTTCTTTTTGTCTACTTTTCCCCAGGTGGATCTCATTTGAGAATTTCTTGTTTCCTAATATAGTATTTAATACTACAAATGTCTCCCTAGGCACTGCTTTGGTGACATCCAACAAATTCTGATATGCTGTAACTTCATTTTCATTCAGTTGAAAATCTTCTGGATTTCACTTCTGATCCACAGTTTATTTGAAAGTATGTTATCCAGAAACCACCTTCTTACCTCACTCTCAACAGATTATTTAGCTTACTATTCAGCAGAGAAAACTAATTAAGACATACCAGATAGGATGTTCTTAACTTCCTTAAAAAACCTCCATGCTTAAAGAATCCAGTGCTTACCCCCCCACACACACACACCCCAATTTTCCTTCTTGTTACAATAGAAGGTTTTCCCCCTGCCTGAACCCTGGACTCATCAACTTCTGCCTTTGGAAGTATTTTGTTCAATTAATTATGTTCTCTCTGTCTTATATCAGAGATTCACCTTCCTCTTATCTGTTGTCTTCTGTAACAAATTTGGTCAAATCTTTTCCACATTAAAAAAGGAGGGAGGTGGCTTAACTTCTCATGAGGTTTTAGAAAAAATTTAGCCGTCTAGTAAAGATGGTAGAGTCATAGATGGAAGGACCTTGGTCGCCCAATCATGTGGATGGACATTAAACCTGCCTCATTTACTCCTAAACTTCATAGTCCTCTTTATTGACAGTCCCTTATAATGCCAGCACTCTGGGAAGCTGAGGCTCACTTGAGGCCAGGAGTTCAAGTCCAGCCTGGGCAACATAGTTAGACTCTTGTAGTTTGTCTCTATAAAAAATAAAAAAATTAGCTGGGCATGGTGGTGTTTGCCTGTAGTCCTAGCTACTTCAGCTCAGGCAGGAGGATTGCTTGAGCCTCGGAGTTCAAGGTTGCAGTGAGCTATGGTTGCGCCACTGCAATCCAGTCTGAGCAACAGAGTGAGACCCCATCTCTAAAAACATACAAACAAAAAGATTAGTGTGTACTCTCTGCCTCCACCTTTTCACATTCCATCTACCTCCTAGCATTTTGCAATATGGCTTTTGTACTCTCATTGCTACTTTACAATGGACCTTGGAGGAACCCTGCAAACAGAAGACAGAAAGTGTGTGGGAGAGAAGTGTATAAAATTGCAGATATTATCATTATCAAGGCCCTTCAAAAAATCTAAACTTCTCATACTACTATCCTCTTTTCTTTTAATAACACTGACAAAAACTCAGAGATACTTAGTTTTGCCTAATCTCTCTGTGTTCTAAAAACCTTTCACAAGGAGGAAAACCTTCTGACAAAAAGCCCAGATATAAAATTGAAATCTCCTTTTCCTAGGGTGCCCAAATCTGGGTGCACTGAAGGTTTCTCTTTATAACTATGAACAAGTTTAAAAAGTCAAACACAATTCTAATTCCTCAGAAGAAGATATCCTTAAAAACAAAATACCACCAAACTGTTGGAAGGCCATAGAAGGAAAAAACAAGTGTAAGGAAACCTTCTATCTGACAAGCAGATAGCCATTTATTCTTCACGTTTTAAAATTTTACTTAGAATGCTGTGGGATAATGTTCATTCAAGTATGAGTTGGAAATTGGAAACACCTTCTTGTGGGCAGGTAATGCCCCTTGCTCCAATGAGAGGTTATGCCCCCTTGCTGAAAAGCCCTTCAGCAGAAAGACAAGAGCTCTTTTTCTTGCCTTTCAGTGAGGATCTGAATACTCATTAGCTTTAATAGATCTACTGGTACTAAACTAAAATGACAGTGGAAACTCCTTTTCATCAAATTTATACCTATTAAAAAACCTTGGAAATATATTAACATCTACCTCTGCTCTTAGGATGTGATCATTATATGCAAACCATGATCATCTGCCTTAATGACAATTTCAGGCCATGCCACCACGCCTTGGAAAACTGAGCAGCAATCAGCTTGTATTGTACCAAGATTGGGGATCCTACCACTTTCCTCATATTCACCAGAAGTCTTAGATTTAACTTTTTCTTTCATTGAGCTAAGTGCCATGTCTTCAAAGGTAAAGTATGTGAAAAGCCAACTTGTTATGGTACATGTCCACAGAATCTGCATGAGCAATTGCTAAAGCTACAATTTCCCAGGGGAGTTAATCAAAAAGGCATTGTGTAGTGAACAAAAGTGTACTTACAATAAAGTACACCCAGACGTCTCACAATGAGATGACTTAATCACAGGGGAGTGTTGGCTACTGTTTCCTTTTTTCTTATTGAAAATCTACAATAAGGAAGAGATACAAACAACTTTTGATTACCTATTTTTAAAGAAGACAAACTTTGCATGGATAAATTAAATCTACAAATATGTCTAAAGGACAATATTCTCTGGGAGTCATCTCCCTAGACAAATAGTTCTCCAGAAGTTCCTCATGAAAATGAAATGATTTGACCTCAACAGTATCTTACATTTTGTTGTTAATGCTTTACTAGACATGATGATTCAAAGGGAATAAGAAAGCATAAAGATAGGAAGAAACATAAAGAAGAGAACAAGGAGTACGGTGATCATCCAGGGTACCAACAAGGACATTAATGTTTACTATATTACGGTTTTTAAGCTTGTCCTATTGCAGTCATAGTTCTAACTCTGCTCTTGGCATCTTATCTAAGTATATCTCTATAATTTTGACCAGTTGTCAACTTCATTGGAAGCTTCAATGCTATCATCTCTAACTCATTACCAAATTCATTATCTTCCAAATCAATTCCTTACTCTCAACTAATGACCTTGATTTTTTTGCTGCCTATCAGGAGGGAGGGGGAAACAGAAGCAATCAGATGATAGATAACTTAATCATATTTCCATTAAAAAGTCTCAATTTATGCCCATGTCAGTTCCTTTCATCTTCAACAATTAAACCAACAACTAAGCCAACCCTTCTACTTGTAGCTGACATCGTCTCTCTTGTCTACTCAAAGACTTTGAAGTTGCATCGTCAATTTATCCTTCACCACAAGAAAATTCCCATTAGCCTACAAGCATGCTGTCTGCTATCTTGTGTGCTTTTTTTTTTTTATTTCAGCTTATTATAGAGGTACAAATGTTTAGGATATGTATATTGCCCTTTCCCCCCACCCGAGTCAGAGCTTCAAGCATGTCCATCCCCCAGATGGTATGCATCACACTCATTATGTATGTATATACCCATCCCCTCTTCCCTGCTCCCATCTGCCCAACGCCCGATAAATGTTTTTCCTATATGTCCACTTAGGTGTTGGTGAAACTAATTTGCCGGTGACTACTTGTGGTGCTTATTTTTCCATTCTTGGGATACTTCACTTAGTAGAATGGGTTCCAGCTCTATCCAGGAAAATACAAGAGGTGCTATATAGCAGCACAATCCACAATTGCAAAGATGTGTGGTTTTTTTTTAAAGGTTCTCCTTCAATGTCACAGAATTTTTTAACTATGTCTCCCATTTTTATGTTCTCCTCTAAAGAAAAAGTTACCGGAAAAAAAGATTTCTGCTCACATCTCCAACTCCTTATTCCCATTCTTTCATAAGCTTTTCCATATGACCTCTTATCCCCAACAACCCACTGAAATTTTCTTGGTGAATTATTGGGATTTAGTACACAGTTCTAAGTTCTCTTTTTTTGAGCTTTGGCAGCATTTAAAATAAAGCCTCCCTAATATTTGAATCACTCTCTCCATTTGGCCATTGGGACGACACACTCCCCTGGTTTTCCTCCTACAACAAAGATGACTCCTTCTCAGTCTCTTTTATATTCCAAAACTCTAAATATGGTTTCTTCAGACCGTAGCCTGTGCATCTCTTTTCTTTTCTAACCACACTCACTTCCTGCATGACTTCAATCAGGTTCTTCTTTGTCAATAGCCCCAAACTTTCCCCTCATTTCCACATTAATATTATCACACTGTCTACTCAATAGCTCCACCTGGATGTTTATAAAATAGAAAATTCAACTGGGCCAAAGGAGAAGTGTTCATCTCCTCTGTCTCTCAACTAGCTCTCATCTCAGTGGTTTACATCTAGGTCAACACCTGCAAGCAACCTGCACCCCTCCACTTCTCTCCACTCCACATCAGCAAGTATTTTAAACTTTGCCACTTTCAGAATAGATTCTGAAAGCAGATGCCTCTTCCTTTTTTTAACCATAAACCGCCTAGATCATCCCATCATCATCCTTACCTGGATTCCTGTGAAAAATAGACAACCAATCTCTATTCTTCCTCTTCCACACCTTGTAGACATTCCTCCAGGTAGAGACCAGGAAATTGCTTTGACAATGTAAATCAGATAATGACACTTTTCTGCTTAAAGTGTTTCAACAACCTCTCATCAAACTTGGAGTAAAGTCTACTGTCTAAATTCCATGGCCTGTGAGTTTGTCTTTGCTCTGGTCTCTGCCTATATGTCAGGTATTTCCAACCATTCTCCAGCCATACAGGCTTCTTGCCGTTCTGTACCATTTTAAACTCAAATTCACTTGCTTTCCTGACTACCTAGAAAAATTTTCGCCCAATTATTTAATGTCTCCTTATTTTCTTTAATTAGGTCTCAGATCAAACACGTCTTCCTCAGAGAGGTCCTCCCTTATCATTCTACCTAAATTAACCCACTTTTGTCCTAGACATGCTTTATAATAACACATATAAATTATGGAATATGTAAGTGACTACTTTTTCTCTGACTCTGTAAAGGGGGACATTCTCCACGCTCTACATTAAAATCCCATACACTCTACTGGCTCTGCCTTAAATGTACTACCTTATACTCTCTAGTGACATTTTTTAATCTCGTTCAATTGTTCTTGAATTTGACATTTTCTGGTTTCTGTATTTGGCCCTTTTCTAGTTCACTTAACAAATCTATACATTCTTCTCATTTGCTAGCTTTGTTTAAATTGTCGTTATTCTCTGTTTTTACCCATGTCTTTGTCTTTAGTTAAAATCTGTATACAGAAACCCAGATCCATTTAATTAATTATTAAGCATGCTGGTTTGGATTTACACAAGCACATTAAACTCAATATATTCTAAATAACTCATTACTCAATATCTTACCCTTTTCTCCTTTTCCTAGATGTAATCCTCTTTCTGTTTTCTCTACTTTGGTTTATGCCCCTACCAAGTTTCCATTTACCCAAACCACAAAATTTGGAGTCATTCTTTATTCCTTCCTTTTGACACCTGTCATATTCAATCAGCTGAAACTTCCTCAAAAGTGTCCACTGCTCCCTATTTCTACTTTGAATGTATAAACTCAAGTCCTTGTCATTTCTCACCTGGACAATAGGAGTATATTCTTTTATATAAATTTGCTGGTTGCCTTCTCAATAGCCATTCTTCCTTCTTTCCCTGCCCCACCCTCACTGCCTCTTCTCTTTTACAAAATCCATAATTCCATTTAGAAACCAAGTTTCCACCATTGTATAAATGCTCCACAGTATGGTTGAAGTCAGTGTGACTCCCAGCTCCAGTATTGCCTCATTGGCATAAACTAACGTGCACAATCTCATGCCTCATGCTGCATTGTTCAAGTAGGACTAATAAAAGCAAAACTCAGAATTATTATTTAATGATTGTGTGGAAAAAATACTACTCAAATGTGAAAAAGCAAGAATATAATTCTAATTACTGATGGTGGCCATTTTGTGCTATGAGAGGAGCCAAGGAAAAGACAACTCATGGAGAAGATCAGAGTAAGGACTCAGAGAGAAATGGAGCCTAAGCTCTGACTGACCCCATATAGGACTTTGACCTTAACACTAGTTATGAGCCAGTTAGTCATCTTTACACTACAAACAACCTTAGGTTAATTTTCTCTTACCTGCAACCAAAAGGACCCTAACTCATTCTGATTAACCTCACATATCTCAATTAATACAGGACCAACCACAGGATTGATCCTTGTATACCAAAGAAATCTGATTTTGTCACAGACAAAAATTCTTCAGTGGCTTCAGGATAAAATGCAAACTTTCTAACATTACACATCCTACACTCTGAACATACTGAATTTCTACCAGTTCATAAGGCGTGCCATAGTTTTCATGATTTAGCACCTTCACTAACGCTGTTTATTAAAAAAACTTTCCCCATGGATATCTATCTTTAAGTTTCATGCTAAATGCAACTCTGTCTATGACATCTTCTCTAACCCTGAGTGGAGTTATAACTATCTGTTCTGTATTGGCCCATCAGATTTCTGATATAAATGAATTCATGTTTTTGAAACACTACTCTTATCATCTCCTGGTATTGTCATCATTATTGGCTTTCTTATCTTTCTCCTCAACTAGACCATCCAGAGTTTGCCTTATTCATCTTTATGTTCCTATGACATTTGTTGCATGGTCAATAAATGTTTCTTGAATAAATTGAATAGACAAGGTCCCTGTCCCCCATGAAATTTACATTCTGGAAGTGATATGCATATAAGTCTACAAAAGCAAGGTTAAAATGCTGAAGGCCATGAGAATGGTACAAAGGAATTTCTTCACAAGTACTGGATCTGATATTTTCCAGCTGAGGTAATGTCAAGATAGATCATCCAAATAAAAGACAATGAAAGCCAGAAAGAACTCTTCTAACCCTATTGTTCATTATTTTTACATATATGGTAATCTTGAAGTGAAGAACCACAAACAGAAATAAAATAGAGAACCTGCCCTGCTAATGATGTGTTCTCCTTAAACATGGAAGACAGCCCCTAATCTCTTTTGTGGTGGCAACAAGTTCCTAGGTAAGAAAGTTTTCAGTTTGGCTAGTTGTATTATGAGCCAAGAAAATGATCTTGATTGTCTACATTGGTCTATTAGAACTTAAAACTTCTCAAGGAAAACCTTAAATGATCAAAATCCTAATGACTTTTCACATGCTCTTGTTCAAAATATATGTTCTTATCCCAGGTAACTTGTATTTATATTCCTGACTACAATTCTACATGTTGAAATTTGTTTTGCATACATCTAGTACCTTCAAATATCAGTTCTGTGTCATTGTATTTTCCATGTCTAATGAAATCAGCAAATGAAGAAAATAAAATTGTGTAATAAAATGAATGAACCCTAATTCATGCATTTGTTTTACTGTACAATAATCTATATTACAATCTTTTAAATTGCTTTTAAAATTTATGTTGGGTATGTATGGTTGTTTTTACAGTGTAATATACATTGGGCGGGCAGACTCTGTGAACCTGAGAACTAAGACCACATGCAGATGCTATTTTTTGAACAAGGGCATTTTGCTGCACAGGTGTTTTGGTAATTGTGAAACACTGGGAAAAAACCCTTTTTCAGTGGCACTAAGATTCACACTTCCTACTCTGTGGTGTGGTACACAGCCTGGCGCTCACACACTGAGCTGTGATGCGAAACGTGTGGGAATAGTGCCTGTTGCAGCCGCTCCACAAGGTGTTTTTCCATCATCACCACCGTCGCTTCCCTCCCCTGACGACCCTCCCCATCACTGTATTCTCGACAGTCTATCTTGCAGTGTAGGCCTTCCTACATTTTCAGTTTTCTTATTTTCAATAGGAGTCAAAGAGTGCATGTTCTCTTTCAAAAGTGTACATTTCATAACTGTAGACACATAAAAAGAATATGTTCTAAAAAGCAGAAAATGTCTACAACTAATTTTGATATTAAAGAAATACACTCACCCCCTACTTTCACACTGTTTATGGCAATTAGAGAGAATAGATATGTCATTCCCCCGGCCCTACCTAAGGGCCACTTTGGCAGAACACTGAAAACTATCACTTCATTGTCATTTCCATTACTTAATATAAACTAAACCAATTATTGTAGACCTCCAAATACAGTATTTCTAAGTGTTTTTACTTGTTTCCTCTCATTTTCCCCTGGACATTTTTCATAATGTGGCAGGTTGAGGCAGGTGGCTAGGACCCTCTGCGTCCTGTGGGTGGCAGGAGCCGTGTGGTCAGAGAGATGTGTGATTCTCAATTCTGTTACACACCCCCTGTGAGCAAGAGGGCAAGTCACATAATTCAACAATTTCTTCATCTGAAGTGTGGAGATTATCCTGTGTATTTTTCAAGTCTGTTATGCCAAGCATGCTTTGAAAATATATTAAAATTCTAGTACGGTATGCAATGTGCACTGCCATGTGCAGGTACTCGACCAATGTTAGTTTGGTGTCCCCACATTTCCCTATATTTCTCTCCCTCTACATACATTTTAAGTCACTTAGAGACTCAACAAGTTCCTGTGAAAAGCATACAAACAGAAAATCTATGTTTAGAAACTTAACATGTTCTTTGTCACACATTTCCCTACCTTTGACTCCCACAGTAACATTAGAGTATGTATTTTCATCTAAGAACATGATGAAGTGAGAATAATGAATAGATAAAAGTCAAATTTCTGTTCATTCTCTCTTCCTAGATTTCTTATTGGATCCCTCTTGCACTAAATGCTGAATATTTTTAAAAGTGTGATTCTTTCCTCTGTCCCATGTTCTTCCTTCACTCAGAAGTCTAAATATCTTCCCCGAGAGATACTGGTTCATTCGCTTTTGTTTTGATCCTTTACAAATAATCCATAATCTATTCTTCTGCTTAAATTGAAATAGTAGAGACTAGAAGAAAAATTATTTTACTGAAAAATTAAGAAACTTCGAGATACATTACCAAAAAATTATAATGATTTTTCTCCCGTGGACTATTAAGAATAGATATAATAGTCAAATGAGCACAGATGATATGAGTCTAATTGAGATTTAGATACAGGCACTGCATAAAAAGTTCTAGAAGAATTTTCCATTTTTGTGGCAGACACTATTTGTTGCCTATTTAGTATAATAGCTCTTTACCCAACAAGATGCTGAGTTTGTTCCTGTATCAGATCATCCTGCCTTTCAGCAATGGCTACATATCTGCCCATGTAATAGCAAGTTGGGGAATAAATCATATTTAGTCTAAGTCAACCCACTGATCTTGCTGGTGATTGATGTAGGAATGGGTGTGCCACATATCTGACTGACAAGATGAGAGACATACTGGTGGGATGGGAGGACTGATTTTTAGGAAGTGGTTTTTGCTCCAAGAAAGTTACAGAAAAAATGAATGCACTACCCACCTTTCAACTGTTTGGAAAACATCATCTGAATCCATGGAATATGGGCTCCTCATGACTCCAGGATGTCCTTGTAACAGGCCTGAGAACAAATGTCAACAGGCTGAGGATGGCAGAGTAAAGAGTTAGGGAACACCTGGGTCTTCCCTGAGACTGTTCAGTTGTAGAATTAACTAGCTTTGGAAACTCATTTTGGTTCCTGTTATTATGTGATATCCAGTTAACTAAGGCTGTTGCCTTAAGTTCAAATCACCCTAACTAATGACTTCATCAATTCTATAAATGATACAAATGTTATGGGTGATATGGGTACAGACATCTTTAAAAATTTTGGAAACTGTTCTCTATTACTGCATTTGTAAGGGGATACACATCAGCTTGGAGGACTTTTGAATGGTTAACCAAGCAAATGGTTAAGGCTTATTAGCCAATTACTGATGGAAATCCCAGGCTATTAATTATAATATATGCCAGGGAGGGCATCCACTTACTGATTGATTACATTTTAGACTGGAAACCGTTCTCACCTTTTTCTTTTTGGAACTCTACCACCATATTATTATTACTGCAGCTACAACTTTATTTTCCCTTGCACAAATATTCCATGATACCATCATCATTTTTAATCATTCTGTGATTATGGGAACATGCTGGATAATTTCCAAGGCCAGAGGAGAAAGTGTTGTTTCTATTAGCTTTTCCTTGCTTAGTGTTAAAAGGCAAGATGGTTAATTCTGGGCTATCCTACAGAATCACTGTCAAACGCTATTCACAAGAACTATGAAATTCACTTACTATGTACAGAATAAACCATTAACAAGCAAATGGTCAATATGGGATTACTGAGTGAGAAAATTAAAATTCATATGGTAATAAATTAAGATCACCCTCAATTTATATTTGCTGGCAGAATATGGGGCATTGGGGAAGTAAAACACAATAATAATAATGGATGTCCTTGTAACAAATGCTCTACAACTGACAAGTATACAGAGAATAGAGGTAGCAGTGTATTTTTCATTAGAAGTCAATAGACTCTGCAAAGCTGTCAAATGTTAACTAGCTTTCCTTCTGCTCTTTGCAAAAAGGTTAATGGATACAGCACATTTTCCAAAGTGACTCTGAAAAACAAAGAATTACAAATGGTATGTGGTGGTATTTGTTTTTCTTCTTTTTTACCCTACCCTATGTAAAATCTAGAGGATGAATGTCACATCAAAGCTCTCAGCTATCAAAAAATTGTTAATAACCACATATGTGTGTGTGTGCCTGACCGTAGAGGGGTGATGGTCTCAAGCTGTATTGGAGGGGTTGTAAATGAATCACTGGTTGTTAGAGTGTCATATTTGAGATGAAATTTATTCATGTGGGATTAAACTTTTAACCTTAATCCTTTGCAGGAATGGGATCTTTATTTACTATTTACCATCTAAAATATTTTGTAGGTATTTATTATAAAAGATGTCATTCCAGCCAAAGAGTACTAATCTATACGTATAGATTAAAATAACAAAGTTAATGAGCAGCCTCTAGTCTCCTCTAGTAAGGAAGAGAACGTTACATTATTCCCCTCTTCTGCCTGGGAAGGAGACATTGAACTGCATCTCAGATTGAGCATTTCCTTAATTTTCATACGTAGTTTTGCCACATACATATGTATCGCTAAACATGACTAGATTTAGTCTTGCATGTTTGGGGATATTTTATTCATGGAATCACACCGAATATACCCCTGTGTGTCTTGCTTTATTCACTCAGCATTCTACTTTGGAGATTCATTCTGTGGGATGGTTCATTCAGTTATCCTGTCTCCAGAAATTTGTTTCTACACACACTACTGCTTTAAACATTCTTGTGCATGTTTTCCGGTACACTTGGGAGATTCACTAGGTGTATAGTTAGCAATGAAACTACTGAATTGTCTTAGTTGTACAAATTCACATTTTCAACAACAAGAAATATAAGCTTCTGAGCTATTTTCTTTTTCTTTTTCTAGTTTGGCTGATGTAAAGTGGCCCATATTGTAATTTTTATTTTCATTTAAATGAAAACTAATGAGGTAAGCACATTTTGCACAACTTTATTTGCCATTTTTGTTTCTTTTGTTGCAGTCATTTTTCCGTTAGAATTTTTTTTTCTTTTTATTATTTTGGGGAGATTCTTTGAATACTTTGGACACTAACACATTGTCAGTTAACTGCATAGAAAATGACTATGGCCATGGTTTGTGCTTTCATTATTTTTATGACTCACATTGATAAATAGCTATTCTTAATTTTAGTAGGCTCAGATGCATCAACTTTTTCCTTTATGCTTTGTGCATTTTATATTTTTTAAAGAAATAATTCTCTAATCTTATAAAATTTGTCAACATTTTCTTCTTTGATTTTTTAGAAATCTCTTTGCACAGTTAATTTTTTAATCTACCTGAAATTGTGTATGTTTATGAATAAACTATTCTCTTGTATCATTTCCTAAATAGTATATCTTTTCCTCACTAAACTCTAATACCGTGTTTGTTATAAATCAAATTTTCATATTTATCTGTGTCTGTGTTTCCTTATCTGTTCTGTTGCTCTGTTCTACCTGTGCCTCAAAAGCATTCTGATTTAAATATTACTTTGTATTGTGTCATCTGATAAGAAAATATCTTATCTGTTTTCTTTTTCAGAAATGTGTTAAATATTCTTAATCCTTTCCTTTTTGTATAGATTTTAAAATTCATTTTAAAGTTCCATGAAAAACTTTGTTGCCATTTTGATAGGAATTAAATTGAATTTGGGGTGATTAGAGACTTGAGTATTTTCTATGTTGGGTATTCCTATCCATGAGTGTCTCTCTCTCTCTCCATTTAATTAAGTCTTCCTCAAATTCTTTAATTTTTAATTAGTTTCTTCAAAATCAGATTTCTGAAATTCTATTAGTTTTATCTCTATTTCTAACATATTTTGTTACTATATGAACACACATACATGCATATTAATATGTTTTAAGTGCTTATTAGAAATGTAAACTAATACAGTTAATTTTATTGACATAATTGACAAATTTTCTAAATTTTTTTATTAATTCTAATAATTTTAAGTTCTAGACCAGAGGTTGGCATTTTTTTCCTATAAGGGGCCAGCTAGTACACATTTTAGACTTTGAGGTCCATATGATCGCTGTAGATATTACTCAACTGTACCATTGAAGCATGAAAGCAGCCACAGACAATACACAAATGAGTAAACATGGCAGGGCTGTGTTCCAATAAAACTTCATGTATAGAAGCAGGTGGTGAGCTACTTTTTGCCTGTGGGCTATTGTTCACTGATCCCTGTTTTAGGTTATCATATCAACTGCCAATAACAAGAGTTTTGTTTCTTCTTTTTTAAATCCTTACACTGTTTATTCATTTTTATTTTCTAACTACACTAGGTAGAAAGTTGAGAATAATCTTTAATAGAAATGTTGACAGTGGACATCTAAGTCCCTGATTTTAAAGAGCATGTTTCTAATAATTCACTGATATATGACATTTGATGTAGGTCTGTATAAACATCATCAGTTTATGAAAGTTTCCCTCTATTCCTAGCTTGTGATTAGTTTTATTATGCTCTGCACCTATTAAGATGTTTGAGTGGTTTTTCTCCTATAATCTGTTATTGTATGATTAACTTTAGTGGATTTTCTAGTGTTGAACCAACATCACATCTCTTGTGCATTCGTACATGATGGTATTATATTTTTAAAATATTATTTGGTCTATTTTCTTTTTAAAAATATTGGCATCTACTTTTATGAGTTAAATAGATTTGTTTCCTTTCTGTCTCTTATTGTTCTTGTCTGGTTTGGAATGAAGGCTAAAAAAGCTACATTAAATGAGTAGTGAATTATTCCCTTTCTCTTTCTTACTCTCTGGAAGATTTTTGTATACTATCAAATTAACTTTTCCTTGGATTTTAAGTTAACTTCTATAAAACTGTCTGTGACTTTCATAATCTCTGTGTGAAGAATCTCAACCAATGATTTTCTTTTAACAATTACAGAATTATTCAATTTTTCCATTATTCTTGATTAATTTTTGGTAATGTGTATTTTTCTAGAAATGTACTTGACTAAGCTTTCAAATTTATTGGCATGAATTTATTCTTAACGTTGTTTAATTAAGCTTTGAAATTTCTGCCATATTTGTAGTTATATACCTGTTTGTATTGTTACTATTATTTGAAACTTTTCTACATGTTATTTGATCTTGCCAAAGCAATGCCAATTTTAGTAATTTTCTCAAAGAACTGTGATGAAAATGTATTAATCTCCTGTATTTTTCTATTTTATTAAATTCTCTTATCTTTTTATTACTTTTTACTTTATTAGTATTTGTTCTGTTTTTTATGTTTCTAACTTCTTTGGTTAAACGCTTAGCTTATAAATTTTAGCTTCTCTTCTATTCCCATAGAAACTTCTAAAGCTACAAGTTTTCCTCTGCCTCTTTAAACACATTCTGTGACTTCTAATGCTTTATTTTAATTATTATTTATGTATAATTTTCTCATCTATATTACGGTTTGCTTTTTTACAAATGGCCATTTAGAAATATATTTTTCAATTTCCAAACATACAGATTTTAAAGTTACCTTATAATATTTATTTCCAACTTTAAGACATTATAATCACAGACTGTTTTGCATTATTCCAATTCTTTGAATAACATGGTATATAGTCAATTTTTAGAAGATTCCAAGTGTGTTTGGAAAAAATTAAAGTATATTCTCCAGTTCCTGTGTGAAGGGTCCTCTAAATGTGCATGATATCAAACTTGTTAATTATGTGTGCAAAAAAATCCATACTTTTACTATTTTTATTTTCTTAATATTTTCTTAAACTAATGGGAGAGATGTATTACAATCTTTGCCTAATTTTCCCTTGAAATTATGGCAAGTAAAATACACACACACAAACACACAGATACATTAAGAGCACACAGTCTACATTATTTATGTCTCCCTGTTGAAGTTTGTATTCATTTTTCAGAAATGCTTTCCACTTAAAGTACATTTTTAATTAATTTAGTTGTGACAGTTTTCAATTGGTTTGTTTTTGCCTCACTTTATTTATTATACTTTCAAAATTTCTATGACTTAATCCTTCATCTGTGTTTTTTATAAATAGCATAGAACTAGAATTTTACAAATAGATTTTGAATATATTTGTTTTTAATGGAAGGGTATAGTCCATTTACATTTGGTAAATTACTGACATTTGTATTTTTAACTCTATATGTTTCTAAAACGTTTTCCTCTTTGTTGATTTTTTTCCATTCAGTTGTTCCTTCTCTGCTAACCTTAAATAAATTCTGTATTTTTAATACTTTAACGGTCATCCTTGAAATTTAATATACCAATAACTGAACAAAGTCTTTACTATGTCTTTACCACTAAAAAGTAAATAGCTTTAGTGTATTTTTTTCCAAATTATACTTTTTCCAGTGTTTTTTTTTTTTTACTTCTATTTTATCTTAACACACTAGGTCATGATGTTATTGTTTCATAAAGTCAATGTTTGCTTAGATTCATATGTTGTTTCTTTCATCTCACACTGTCCATCTAGAAAATCTTTTACTTCCTGAAGTTCTTAGAATATCATTTAGCAAGGATCTGTTGGTTAGAAATTCTCTTACCTTTTGTAAAACAAACAACACTTTTTTTTTTACTCTTTTTCTTAAAAATTTTTCCAGGTATATGATTCAAGTTATTTTTTCCTCAGATGATTGAAAGCATATTCTATTCCTTTCTGACTCATGTTGCTGTAAGCATAAATTTATCATAATTGATTTTGTTTGATATCTGTTGAGATTTGGAGGGCTGAGAATTCTTCAGTTCTGGAAAATTCCATTACATTTCCAAGTAGTGTCTAGTACTCTATTTCAATAACCTTTTCTTCTAATCTCTTTCAGGAGGTCTTAGGTGAATGCTTGATGTGTTCATTTTAGTTTCTCCAATTCTTAATCTGTCCTTATATTTTGTGTCTAATTATTCCAAGCTGATTCTGAAGGTGTTGTTTCTGGGGACTGTTACTCATGATGGCTGGTTTTCTTGTTCATATTTTTGGTACTTGAGATTCTTTCCTTCAGGAGGTGATTTGCCTATGGTTGTCTCAGGAGCACTCCCAACATGTTCAACATCTCAATGATTGACTTAGTATCATTCAGGCCACACAGAGATTGTGAATATTGGCCTCAAACCTACGTAATGACCAGTTATGGGATGAATTCCGAAAACGCTTTGTTTCCTTTCACCCAGAATCATCATCCAGAGCAATACAGACGGGTATGTTTCTTTTAAAAAAATATTATTGCAATTACTAATATTTTTAAAATTTTCTTCTGTGCAGTGGATGTGTTTTTCTAGATCCTCATTTCATTGAGTATGTCTTCTTTCAGAGGCCTTGGCTTTGTGTAGGCTCTAGGCTTTGTCGTATGTCCCCTGTACACGTAGCCCTTTAAAGGCAATGCTGAGGACCACAGAGCATAGGCAGATGGCCCAGGCAGGCACAGATTCCAGTGCTCATGCATGAGAACACATAATTTTGATAATTTGGGGCTCCTAAGAATTTCCCTCATTGTCTAGTAATTCAATTATTCATTCATATACTATTTTAGAAAATAAAATTTTGAGATGATATGAATATTTGGTTCATAGTATTATTAAAGCAAAAATCAGTAAATAATCATTTTATGAGGCCACAATATCATATATTTTTATACTGAAACAATCATTTTTCCTTTCTATCGTTAAAATTAGTCACTTGATCCCTTATCAATTTACCATGTAAGGCAATCACTAGATTCTACACAAAATTACTTTTGTCAATCCCTTAAGTGTTCTATTAATAGAAGGGCAGTCATCATAGACACTCCAAGGATAGAGCCTGTGGCTATATTTGCTTACTATTGTATCCGTGGTACCTAGAACGGTGTTTTCTATATAACATATCTTTCCTGAATGAATGATTGAATGAATTAATTAATCTTCTTTCCTGAAGATTTCCTGAATGAATGAATTTGGATGTTCTGTATAAATAAATATGCAATACATTTTCAAGGAGTTTTCCCTAAATACTACTTCCTCTATGTCTTTCTAATTAATAGCTAGTCTATTTTTGTCTTTTCAAATCAGCTATTGGCCTATTTTCTTAGATATATAATAATCTTAAGAAACAGCATAAACAACTTTTTGTTCTATTTATTTTTTAAATGTAAATAGAAATCATTTTCAATTATTTGTATATACCTTACCAGCTTTATTGACTCAGATATTATCTTACCTGAATAAGTCTTCTTTAGCTGTTATATTTTCCTTTGGTTGTATGGCTTCTCTAATAATTTAGGGAGTGGGCTATATGCATTTCATCTTATTGGGTGCCTAGATAATATATTTTCTTCTTATTTTTTACATCATTTTTATTCACGGATACAGTCAGTTATACTGAAATACTAAAGTTATGTAACTAGACTCATGTTTTATAATTTATGTTTTATATGACACTTGGAAAAAGTCCCCCAATCCCCTTATCCCATCAAGATTCCCAACTATGCATATCCATCAGAAATTAATATTTGTGTATTTGAAAGTCCTTGATTAAGCAAAAGCACAAAAAGATATTAATGATCTGATTCAATAACGTTTAATGTGTATGACTTTTTATGCAGCAGCTTCAGTGAAATCATCACCTACACTCTGAAAAACACAAACTTATTTCATACAATGTGTAGGACTAGAGAGAATTCCAAATTTTATACAGTATTCAACTTTACAAGATACCTAAAAGTTCAATGTAGAAACATATTTAAAACTCTGCCCTGATCTTTTTCAGTAAAAATGCATTTGTATGCAAATTATACTATACAGTGTACACCTGAAAGTGTATTGCTCTGCATTTTTCCTAAGCCCCAGCAAAAGAGCTAAAGGACGTCTGAAGGATGTTTGATTTGCAAACGCTTTTGAATAAGAATGTAAAATAAATTTAAAAACAATTTCTTGATTCCTGCCACAAGATTGGTATGTGGTATAAAACTGGCTCAATATTCAAAAGGCATTGTTTTCACTGACCTTATTAGTGCTAATGATGGCCCATGACATAATTTGCTCTACAAGCACAAGGCAATGTGGAATGTGTACATCGTTACCAACATTTTGCATGAAGTAGCATTTTCTTACCAGGTCAGTAATGAAAAGACCAGAGGTGAAAGGAACGGAACAAGACTGGAAAGATCACTTGTCTTCGAAACCAAAGTACACAGCTCAAATCTTTTCTCTGCAGTCCACTAGGGGTACAATTTTGGATAAGCTTTTAAATATCTCTATGACTTGATTTCCATATTCATAGATGTATAAAAATATTCAAAGTTAATAAAAAGTATTTTAAATAGTATAATCCAACCCTTTAAGGCTATCTTTCAAATCAAACACTCATCTAAATTACTTTTAGGGGCAAGTCCTCTGTCTCTAGACTAAATCTAATAAAATGTGGCTAAATTTACTTGCATTATTCATTTTAATCTCTAGGGATGAGAGGGAAAGAGAAGAGCTGAAATACTTCAAATTCTCCTTGTTTCCTTAAATAAGATGTAGCACACCTATAAAAATGTAAAGGCCAGACTGCACGTGGAGCTCCTACTAACCTGTATCTAGATTAGAAATGAATACTAATATGTTTAAAATCAATATTTAACATATATTCCAGTTAAATTTTTATGTCAATTTTAAGCGATTTTTACATAATTGAACCAAAAATATCTGTAGTCAGGGTATCACTTAATATTGATTTTTATACCTATTGTCTATAAAACTTCATTTGAGATAAAAATAAATAAATGAATAAAAAGAGAAAATGAAAATTTTGTTAGTATATTGTCTTTCTCTCAACTATAAACTGGAAGAAATAAGATTTTTTTTTATGACTTGCCTTACTGGAGATACTTATTGAAAACAAAACAGTCAAATGTATTTGTTATAACTTCCATACCTATAAAATTTTTTGTTACATTTATAGAGATCACACATAAAATTTATGGTAACTTTGTATTTTAAAAATAATAAAACAAATATTCCATTAATAGCTTGAAAGACATCTTTTGATAGCCATAAATTTTAATCTCCCGCCCACCAACCCAAGAGTGTTGTGGTACTAAAGACACCAGATAAATATATCAGAAGAGTGAATGGCCACAATATTCAGAAGTTCTTTATTTTTTTTAACTGAGTATATATTTCATCTCCAATTCATGCTTGTTCTTGCATGCTACTTTAAAGCTTCTTCCTCAGAATTATGATATAAACGCAGTCCATAAAATAACTACTTGGAACTGTTATATATCACATTTTCTGTACATCATAAGCAGCATCTTCACAGTCAAGATGGAAATTAGGGTGTTTCCTAGTAAATAAAACAGTCTTTAATTCTTCAAGGCCTCAAAATCCTTAAGATTAATATAAATGTGATTCCTACAAGAATAGCTTTCTAATGGTATACTAGTGACAAGAAGAAAAAGAAAATTCTATTTATTTTTTATTTTTTTATTTTTTTCCCATTGTATTTTTTATTGCAGCATATTATGGGGGTACAAATGTTAAGGTTACGTACATTGCCCTTGCCTCCCTCCCCTCTCCAGTCAGAGCCTCAAGCCTGACCATCCCCTAGACGGTGCACATCACACTCATTATGTATGTATATACCCATCCCCACCTCCCCCCTCCCATCTGCCTGACACCCGATAAATGTTCCTGTGTGTCCACTTAGGTGTTGATCAGCTAATAACAATTGGCTGGTGAGTACATGTGGTGCCTGTCCATCCATTCTTGGGATATTTCACTTAGTAGAACGGGTTTCAGCTCCATCCAGGAAAATACAAGAGGTGCTATATCACCATTCTATTTTTTTCAAGCTTAATTTAAATGGAAATAAAAGCTTGGGGTAGAGTATTTTTCACTTTATCTAAATGTGGTCTCTA
>CAUYRT010071992.1:0-21268 GCA_963574885.1 Lepilemur ruficaudatus
AGCTACTCGGGAGGCTGAGGCAGAAGGATCACTTCAGCCCAGGAGTTTGAGGTTGCTGTGAGCTAGGCTGACGCCACGGCACTCTAGCCCGGGCAACAGAGTGAGACTCTGTCTCAAAAAAAAAAAAAAAAAAAAAAAAGATACAAAACACATGGACAAAGAATGGCAGGGATGTCATCGGGGACAAAAGAATGTAACAATTTTTTAGAAGATGGGGTAGATAATTAAGTTTTGCAAAGAGAAACCGATGTGAGAGAGCCATCTAACCCAGAATAACCCTGGAAATTACGGTGCTATATGGAAAAACCCAAGTTGAAAACCTATCTATCTATCTATTTATCTATTTGTCTGTCTATAGATAGATAGATAGGGAACAAGTGACTTTATGTAACCAGGTAATCAAGATGCCTACCTTATGTTCATTTTCACTCCATGCTCTTTTGGTTGGAGACCAGAAGTTTAATTAACTGGAAAAAGTGTATAGGAAAGGAGCAGAATTTAAGAAAGCATGGCCTCAAAAACAGTGAGGGTGAAAAGCAGGGCAGAAAAGAAGGGGATTCTTTAAAAGTCTGCTTTGGAAAATGATCAAGCAATGACTGCCAGCATACTCTGTCTGAACCTCTACCCTTCCCTATCCTGCCTATAAAACTTTTCCTGGGGTTTGAGTTCCAGCTCTCTGGAATAGATGCAAGCCATGTTTCTTATCTTGGAGGGGGCATCTCAGTATAGCTACATGAGCTTGCTTTTACTTTGAGCTTTCTTTTCTTTTTCTTTTATATGTGACTATATAGTGAATCTTTTTCTGTCTCTTAAATCCTTTCTGTATCTGTGTTTTAGATGTATCTTATAAATAGCATACAATAAAATTTTATTATCCAATCTAACAATCTTTGTCTGTTAACTGGAACTTTTAGAGCCTTACGCTTTTAATGGTTTAAATCAGTTTGTTACAGATTTGGCAATTGGGACCCCCACTGCTCACCCCCTTTAACCTGGCTCCTGTCTTTTTCACATAACCCTTAGGGTTTGGCACCTCCTTTCTGGCACAACCAGATATTCCAGCCCATCTTGTAGTTTCTCTGGCAAACCCTGAGATTAGTTATTATTTCCAAGGATCCCTGGTTCCTTTTAGTGTGGAATGGTATATAGAAATGAAAATCTGAGATCAGCCACTGGTGTAGTATTCCTTCTAGGCCTTTTCAGGAGACAGGAGTAGGAAATAGATGTGTGTGTCCGTGTCTGTAAAGATCATGGGTTCATACTGCTACCTTCAGTTCCAGCGCAACACTATAGAATACTAGGTTGGCATGTAGCTTTCAACAAATGGAGTATTTCATTCAGATGGCTTCTAATAGCTTCTGTCACCAGTTAATGAAAAATTCTGAACTTGAAAGGGATCCCACTTGCCAATCTGAGACAAGTTTGACATTAAAGTAAATAATAACTGTCATTGTTTCTTCACATACTGCCTCTTCCTAATTCTTTTTTCTGTTTCTTCTGGAAATGCAATCAGATGTATTTTAGACCTTCTCATGCTAGCTTTTATGTGTCTTAACCACTTCCCTTGCCATCTGTCTCTCTGTGCTGCATTCGGATAGTTTATTCTGACCTGTCTTCCCATTCACAAATTCTCTTTTTAATTATATAGTCTAAAATCTATGCATCCATTAGAGTTTTTAGTTTTGGTTACTGTATATTCTATTTGTTTTTCTTTAGTCAGCTATGTCATTTTTTATTTTCTATCCCCTGCATATATTTTCAAGATAGTCTTTTATTTGAAAATACTGAACATGTTGTTTCTGGTAATTCTAATATCGCAGGTCATTTTCTGCTTTCTCCTGTTTTTGCTGATTGCTCATGGTTCCTTCTTTCTCTGGGCTGATGACCTTAACTGTTTATTGCTGATTGTTCTTGGGAAATCACTTTTGGACTTCCTGAGGCCTAGGTTGAAGTGTTTTCCCCTAAGGGAACTTGTATTTGCTTCTGCCAGGAGTTTGGAACATTGTCAGACCAGAATTGTTTTAAAGTAAAATCAGGACTGGAAGCTTATTGGGCCACTTATATTATGTTAAATTAGGCTACAAATGTACTCTACGGTTAAATCGTGATTTCCAGCCACCTCCCCTCCCTTTAGAAAGTTTAGTTCAGTTTTTCCTGTAATCTCCTGGTGCTAAAGGACCTAAGTAAGTTTATCTATTTCTCACTTTCACCTTAAAGACAGCCCTTACTATTACTGCCATCATGGTGGGTGATCTCGAAGACTCTCCACCTGTGGTAGGCCCAGGGCTTTATCTTGTGTCCCCTTGGCCTAAATAGTTTATCAAGTTGTAGATCAGTTTCATCTGGATAGTCAAATACCCTCAGGGCAAAAATGGCATTTAAGTATATCACTGGTTAGTTCTCTGAGTTCCTGGTAATTTCTTACTAACTTGCCAACTTAACTTTGTATTTATAAAATTTTAAAAAATAAATTTGATGCACCAACTTTAGTTGTTTTCAGTAGGAGCATTGGTCTGAATAACCTAGCCTTCCTCTTTACAGGAAACAAAGTTACTTTATATATTTTTGTGTTTTTTTATTTCTTTTACAATAAGCTTTATTTCAAATTTTTTAAAATTATTATTTATTTATTTTTGAGGCAGGGTTTCCTCTGTTGTCTAGGTTGGAGTGGAGTGCAGTGGTGTATTCACAGCTTACTGCAACCTTGAACTCCTGGGCTCAAGCAAACCTCCCGCTTAAGCCTCTTGAGTAGCTAGGACTACAGATGCACCACTATGCCTAATTTTTTAATTTTTTGTAGAGATGAAGTCTTGCTATGTTGCCCAGGCTGGTCTCAAACTCCTGGGCTCAAGTGGTTATCCTGCCTTGGCCTTCTAAAGCACAGGGATTATGGGTGTGAGATACCTCGCCCAGCTTAAAAAATTATTTAAAAAAGAAAAATAAAATTACCAGAAGTAAAATAGGCAGACAACATAAATACACAAACTGTAAAAGAATAAATGTAAATGATATGTTAGAAAAAAAAGTTCACCCTCATTGCTAGTCAAATAAATATAAACGAGCAACCATTTTTCACCTATCACATTAGCTAGGTTTTTACAAAGTTTTTACATAAAGCTTAGATAAATACAACGAGATGAGATATGCTCATATGCTGCTGGTGGGAATATAAAGTGATGTACCTTTCTTCTGGATAAACAATGACATTATGAAATAATACATGGAAAAATCTGAACAATTATACATTTGGTCAGGGTTGGTAAACTGCAGCCCACAGGCCAAGTTTGGCACCTATTTTTGTATGGCTCTACCAGCTAGGAGTATTTTTTACATTACTAAAGGGTTGGGGGGAAAACACAAATTAAGTATATGTGATAGAGACTGCATGTGGCCCACAAAGCCTAAAATATTTGCCATCTGGTCTGTTACATAATTATGTTCACTGTTGTACACATGTATTAATTATATTTGTAGAAGTCTGTCAGAGGAATAATCAGATGTGGGCAGACTAAAGACTGATTAAATGGACATAAGTTCTCAGCAGAAACTTTGAACCTACATTTCTTATAGTAAATAGAATGGATAAATAGTCATAAGACATCCACACAATAAAGCCATTTTCCAGAAATAATTAATAAAATAGGGAAATGTTCCTAATGCAGTGTAAGATACAAAACTATATGTATAATATCTCATACTGTACATCAAAGAAAGACTGCAGGGAGATACATTAAATTTTCAAGTGCTTATCTGTGAATAATGTTAGGATTAGAGATGACTCAGTTTTCTGTTATAAACTTGTATTATACTTATGGTCAAAGAAAAAATATATCTTTGCTACTTCTGTTATGTCCATTAAAGAATATGAAGAGAGCCAGGCACAGTGGCATGCACCTGTAATCCCTGCTACTCAGGAAGCTGAGGTGGGAGGATCACTTGAGTTTGAATCCAGCTTGGAGGAGGTTGAATCCAGCTTGGGCAACATAGTGAGACCCCATCTATTAAAAAAAAATTAAAAATTTAAAAAAAGAATATGAAGACTTGACACTTGAAAAAATAAAGAACTCTTTGAGGGATATGTCCATGTTTTTATTGTTTTTAATTTTTTTTCTTTCGATAACCCTGTCATTATGATAGATATGTCCATGTTTTATTCATCTTTATATATCCAGTGCCAGACAAATGCTAGATGCTTGGTGAATGTTTGTGAATGGGCAACTAGGTAATAAATATGAAAAACTACTCAGCCTCAAGGAAATACAGATTCAGATTATATATGTATGGCCTATCATTTTCCCCTTATCAAATTATCAAATGATTAATAAAAATGCTTATTTTTTTGGAGATATGATTGACATATAATAAAATTCATCCTTTTTAAAATGTACAGTTTGATGCATTTTGAAAACTGAGTAATCATGTTACCATCATCACTATCAAGACCAGGAACATTTCTATTTCCATCACCCTAAAACATTTCCTTGTACCCCTTTGTAGTCAGTTCTCTTCTCTCTCCTAATACCTGGCAGACACTATTCTGGTTTCTGTTACTACAGTTTTCCCTTTTCCAGAGTGTTATATAGATAGAATCATACAGTATGTTGCTTTTTGTTCTGGCTTCCTTAGCAATAATGCTTTTGACATTTATCCTTATACCAGCGGGTGGTTTCTTTTTATTGTTGAGAAGCATTCCATGGATAGACTGCATTTTATTTATTCATTCACAGATTGATAGAAATTTGGGCTGTTCCTAAGTTACTATGATTATGAACAAATTTGCTATAAACACTGGGGTTACAAATCTTTGGCCACAGATTTTCATTTCTCCTGGGTAAATACCTAACAGTGGAATTGCCGGGTCATATATGGTGACTGTATTTATAACTTTACAAGACACTGCCAACCTGTTTTCCAAAGTGGCTGTGCCATTGCATTCCCACCACTTGCTAAGGTGTTGAAACAAGTGCTGCTATATATCTTTTGGAAAGCACTTTGTCAGTTTGAATCAAGTCAGTAAAAATGTTTATTCTCTTTGACCCTCAAGAAATGTCTTGTGGCTAGACACAGTGTCTCATGCCTGTAATCCTAGCATTTTGGGAGGCCAAGGTGGGAGGATCACTTGAGGCCAGAGGTTTGAGACCAGCCTGAATAACACAGCAAGATCCCTGTAACTACAAGAAATAAAAAAATTAACCAGGTGTGGTTGCACACCTATAGTCCCAGCTTACTCAGGAGGCTGAGGTAGGAAGATCACTTGAGCCCAGGAGTTTGAGGTTGCAGTGAACTATGATGATGCCACTGCACTCTAGCCTGGGCAACAGAACAAGACCCTGTCTCAAAAAAAAAAAAAAAAAGAAAAAGAAAAAGAAGAAATGTCTTTGTAAGGGAGAATCTGAAATATGCACAGAGATATCTGCTGAATTTCCATTGTAATAGAAGACTATAAAAAAATGTACACCACAGCTGTTGTTTTTAGATGCTTTACTGTATATTCAGCACTAAACTGGGCATTATGGTGGGTTCAAAAGAGACTTAAGACATGCTCCTTGACTTATATAGCTTGCAATCTGCTTAGAAAACAGTGTGAATTACATGAAATTATCAGTAAGCAATTCAATACTGCGTTAGATGAGTTTTAAAGTATGCCATATTTGGAAGAATGAGCAGTAGGGCTGATGACTTGGATTTCATTCAGCAAGGTTTTGAAGTGTGGCTAAAGATTGAGTTGGAGGGTTGGAGCTTTCTAGGAGGTAGAACACAACATGAGTAGAGTAAAACACAGCCTCAGTATGTACGAATCATTGGAACGTACATATGGAGAGATAATAAAACCATGTTATTGGAGGCTCTTAAAATGCAGCCGGAACAGCATAAGCTTTAAAAGCTAGAAAGACTTTGCTGTGAGGCTCTGCATTCTTATAAAAAGGTTTTGAGGTAGTCTGGGACACAGCAGGAGGTCAGTAAATGGTAGATCCAATCATTTTTACTAATATTAATACAACCAGTAGGAATTTAAGCTCAATAGAGTAGTTTGATAAGGAACCATTGTTATCTTGAAAACAGCAGTAAACGTATAAATTATATTCATGGTCATTTTTTTTCTAGTAGTTTATGTAGGATACAAAAGAGGAGAAGGGAAGAAAAACTTTTTTACCCTAAGTATGAGCTACAGATTGGTGAGCCTCTTGGAAGCAAAAACTTTATCCTATTTGTTACTTTCATCTCCTATGATTAGGCCATTATATGAGGAGTGGAAATAGCTGGACACAGGATTTATAATTCAATGAAGGCAGAGAGAAGACTGTCTAGATTAGTCTGAAGTGGAACTGTGTTAAGCGATAATGTTGCCTGGATGATGCTGATGGACTGGGCAAAAGATTGGAAAATCCTGGTTTGAATCAGATGTTAGTTCCTTGAATATATGGAATGAGAGAACAGTCAAGGGGGAAATGTCATAAAAATAGCTATATTAGCTGTCATTTACTTAATTAATGCCTTATTTGTGACAGGTATGTTGCATATTATCTCACATTAAAGTTATGTTACAGATGAAGCAGAATTAGTGACTTGCCCATAGACACACAATTAGTAAGTGTTAGAGCTGAATATGAACAGTACACATAAAACGCCAGCTCTAGTGTCACCCCCTCCTTCCAGGAAACTTTTCCTGTAACTTCTTTGCACCCCCACACTCTCTCCTACACAGTCTAGCTTGAGGCCCTTTCTCTGTTTCCTCATGATAACCAGTTTGTAACTGCAGTTTTGCATTACTTATGGAATTATAATTACAGAATACCTTTGGAATTTAGGGACTTAGCATTTTCTGATGCAGCTACTCCTTCAGTAATTTGCTAGTCACAGGTGAAAGGTCCATGGTGTGGAGTATCAGAGTGCAAGGCAGGTATACCAGAGGGATTCAGTCCCATGAGTGTAGTCCCAGCTCTCAGATGTCAATTGGCCAGAGTTTCAGAGGTTTGGATAAGTGTCCTCAGCAAATGTAAATGTTCTCTATTTCTTTTTATGTTTGTCTCGTCTACCACCTAACTTATTATTTAACTTGGAATTCAGTCTAACACCACTTCTAGTACATGTTTATGTTTAAGTAATTCACTCATAGTATCTTTAAACCATAGGTCCTTTGCTGTACCACTTTGAAAATTTGGCAAATGAACTTTCCATAGAATTGAGCTATGAGGATATTAAAAACGTTGTTCTGCAGTATGGATTCCAGGTAGAGGTAAGGATGGAATTAAATATTACCAAAGTTTAAGTTCCAAAGCACTTAAACAGGAATAGTGACAATGGCAGTGACTTTACTTCTTAACTTCTGTTTGTTCATCCATAAAGTGAAGATAATTCAAGTTGAGTATCCCTTATCGTGTGGACATAGACTGACAGTAATTTTATACAGCACTTTTCTTTCTTTTTTTTTTTTTACTTTGGCTCAATTTCAAATATTTTTAATAATTTTGTGCACCTGTCATTTGTAGTCAGGTGTGGAATTTTCTACTTGTGGCATAATGTCAGTGCTCAAAAAGTTTTGGATTTTGGAGCATTTCAGATTTTCAGATTAGGGATGCTCCACCTGTATTACTTAGCTTTCATAATTATGAGGATTTGGGATAATGTGTGTCTAGAGGGAAGACTACAATCCCTGGTGAAATAGCCTTTCAATAAGCGGTAGCTGATCGTTATCATAATATTGACCTTAGTGGACTCTCACTGATAGATACCAAGTAGACTAGGTTCTGCGGGCAGTAATAGAGGATGGGAAGGCAGGTGTAAGAGGGATATTGTTCACTATATTTCCTTTTGTACTGCTTGATCTTTTTTTTTATCATGTACATTATTGTAAGATTTTATGATATTTTGGCTATTGTGTTCGAGTTCATTTATTTAGAAGCATTTCATTCCTTTTAAAAATAAACAGTATAAACACCTTCAAGGGCAGCTAAATAATTAAATAAATAATATACAATAGATTTGTTCTTAAGAATACAGAGAAGCAATATATTATAGTAGTTTAGAAAGTTCAAGCTCTGGAGTTTGGCTGCCTGGGTATGAATCCCAGTTATGCCACTTAGTAGAGTGAACTTGAGCAACTTATATTCAACCCGTTCTTTGTAAAGTGGGATTTCTAATAGTACTGATCTTATGGGAGTAACTATATGTAATAAATGAATATGCTTAAAATAGTGCCTGCCACTTACAAGTGCTTAGTATTTGTTAGTGGCGGTGTCATCATGACTATCATCATCATTATGATGATTATTATTTGTATTTCAGGTGGAAGAAGAATCTGTCTTGTCAACATATACTGTGAACGATCTCTCTATGATGAAATACTACTATGAATGTGTCTTGTTTGTGGTCCGTAAACCACAATAGTCTCAAGTGGTATTACCTGGAAAAAAGTTTAATAAGAGCAAATGATGAAATAAACAACTCAAAATCAACTATCAGTGATGACAGGACACAACCTCAAATCAGTGGTGCCTTCTTATTCCTAACAAAATTTAGAAATAGTGTCTATTTTCTTAATATGCCTATTGCATTTTCAGAAATATACTGTGCCATGCAGATTTGTACTACATGAGTAAAAATGGAGGAAATGTCTTCAAGTACACTTTTTCCTTGAAACCCAGAATCATCTTTCAGTAGAAAAAACCTAATCTCCAGTGTTTCCATGAAGCTGTCTATTGCAAGTTTGCCATATTAATGATTAATAGTATTGAAGTCCATAATAATCTTCCAGGTTTTTTTTTTTTTTTTTTTTTTTTTGGTATGCATTGCACATGTTAGTTTTAGAAAAGTCTGAGGATCCTCTGTCATATTCAACATCTGGAACTGGGACTTGGATGTTCACTTTAGGCCTAAGCAATTTATACATAAAATGTGTGTCTATTCTTTTATCATTCAAATTATTTTTTCTAGCTTAGCTGAATTTAGAGAAGCATCAAACATTTCATTTTTATGAAATGTCAAATTTAATAGTATCACAGGCCAGTAAAATGTATTCAAGTAACTGAGAAATTAACAAGTCTTTTGGCTACACTAAACTGAACACTGTATGAAAGCATACGCATCATGAATCACTTTGGAATGTGTGAGATCTCAACAGTTGAAGGGAGGCATAAAACCTTTTTGTTAAAGGTAGTGCTAGGAAACTGGGAAAAGAAGAGTAAAATTTACCCACTTGAAATGAACGATTTCAAACTAT
The DNA here is from genome assembly GCA_963574885.1 of Lepilemur ruficaudatus. Lineage (NCBI taxonomy): Eukaryota > Metazoa > Chordata > Mammalia > Primates > Lepilemuridae > Lepilemur > Lepilemur ruficaudatus. The sequence goes on from CAUYRT010071992.1 coordinate 9,221, forward strand.
AAATGAATACAGAGTTTGTCAGTGTGATGTTTACAATAATGTTTTTTCTTTAAATTATCTGGATTATGAAAGCAAGCACTTTTTTTCATTAAAACAATTACATACTAGTAAAAACTGTCATAATAGTATTAATGTGGGAAATTTTGAATATGAAATTCAGGGATAAATTACTACCCATGGTCTGTGTTTTCATTATTATAAGCAGCAAAACCATTATGTAATTTCAGATTAAAACCAATTTTGTTCTCTGATGGATGGAGTTTAAACAGTATATGCTGCTTTAAATTTCTACCTCTAGCAGATCTTTATTGGAAGGAGTTTTCCTTTGTAATTTTTTAAACGTATATTATTCTGTTTCCAATAGCTTGGAAAGTGGAGATGACCAATGTTTTAACCTTTTCTTGGAGAAAAGGAAGAAATCTTACTGAATATTTTCACACATGATTATGATTGCTTTAAATGACCTCTGTGGCAATTTTGAATTGGATAAATTTAATCTCAGTGATATGCTGGTAGCATAAATGTCGTTTTAATAGGAAAACTTCCTTGTAAATCTTAGAACTTTGTCATTTAGGTGGGGGGAGTCACTGTCCTATTTGAAATGTTACAAGTGTGTTGGGGGGAACTTTTCTGCAAACAGTGATGGAACTTTTGTGACCTTTACTCTCACTATGCAGAGGATTCCATGGAGTTAATATGACTTTTCAAATTAGGGAGGTCTGTAACCTTTTGAGTTCTATTTTTTAACTATTTCTCCTTTTGTGTCCCTCAATACTTGGCGAATGAACATTTGGTGGGAATGAACTTGAAATTAATTTGCAAGGGGAAAAACAAAACCAATTTTTTTTTAAGAAAAATAAACTTACAAGGTGCATACGTATTTTTAAAAATCCATTGAACAGAAAAAAATGCATACTGTTTTTGAGTGATTTAGAATGCTTTTCATTCACTGACTAGTATTCTCTTTTTTTACAACTTGTATCAAAACAGGTATCTTTGTTTTTCTCACAGTGGTAAAAACAGGTTGACACTGGGGGGTTGGCTTTATTACTTAAAATTTTTTTGCTATTAGGTTTTATTCTTTAATAATGTTACTTTCTAAATTATAGCATATATTTTACTTAATTCTGCAATCAGTCATTTCATTTGTTGTTAATTTCTCCCTCTTATCATGAATTTTTCTTAAATGTTCTATATAAATTTACATCACTTTTTCGTAAAGCTTTTGTAGTTAATATATTCTAAACTTGAAATGTGGTATCAATCAATAATAGAAGTGTCACTGGAGGATTTATTTTGTTTTTCTTAATTTTAGTCCTAGCTACTAAAGTGTATAAGCCTTAAAGTTTTAAATTTTTTTTTTAAATTAGCTGTATACACAAATGTTTTTATTCATTTTCATAAAGTGGAAAGAGATAGGTCATTATGCTTGCTTTTTTTGAATTTCTATATTCTGAAGCGGTGCAGATTTAGGGTATGTTAATCAAGTGAGCAAGGTGGAATATGTAAAATATAAAGAGAAGCTGTATAAATCACAGTATAAAATTATGACGTTTGGGAACTGTAAAATGTACTGTATTTATATGTAACTCTCATTCTAAAAGTTGTCACACAGGCTGAATTGGAAGCTTCATGTCTGCATGAAATTTCCTATATTTTTAATGTGTATGATGGACTTAATTTTTCTTGAATATTAAAGTCTGCTGATTGCTATGAAACAATATTTGCTTGGTTGTTTGCATCTAAGTTAGTGTAAGCATAGATGGGAGAATTTTAATTCATTGAGTACATATGCTTTTGAACACTTGGATTAGTCTATTTTTATGTTTCTAGAAAGTCAGTAATATGAGTACTTGGCCTTTGAGTATGCCAGGCTTTATACTATTTATTTTCACTTTGTTTTATTTAAGTTCACTGTAATGAAGTTGGAATCCACCAAGAGAAAAAAGATTAATCTTTCATTTTGTTAAATAATAAATAGAAGAAGAATTATAAAGAGGACTCCAGGACCAGCCATTAGTAGGATGAACAGTTAGATTTTCTGGGTTCATTTTCCTGAAGTATTGTTTGTGATCTCAGGCAAGCCATTCTGAGCTTGTTTTCTCATCTGAAAAATATGATTAATACCACCTATTTCAGAGGGTTTTTATTAGGTCATATGAGCTTTTATGTGTCTGTGTATAAAAGCATGAGGTACACAATTACTGTAAATGTAATTTCAGTCTCCGATGACTGCTATACAGTGATAGAAAAACATGCAGGTCGGTAGCAGGGCATTAGTTGTAATAATGTTATGGTAAGTAACCCTTTGAAAAATGTTTCAGTGGAATCCTGCGGGGACTGTAAAAAATGGTAAAATGGTAGGTATAGGCACAGATTCCAAAAGTTTGGTGGGAATTACAATGAAAAAAAGACTGAACCAATATACATGTCAGCAACTGTTTAAGAATAACCTTGCGTCCATTCCATGACACAATACTGCATATAGCTGAGCTTTTTTTTCATTTTTGTCAATATAGCCATACCTTGTTTTATTGTGCTTCACAGATGTTGCATTTTTACAAATTGAAGGTTTAGCAATCTTGCTAAAGCAAGTCTCAAGCAAGTCTGTTGGCACCATTTTTCCAACAGCCTGTGCTCATTGTGTGTCTCTGTCAGCATTTTTTAGTGATTCAAGTATTTTTAAATTAAGGTTTATACTGTTAGGTAAAATGCTATTGCACATTTACTAGACTACAGCTAGTTAAACATAACTTTTATATGCATTAGGAAACCAAAAAATTTGTATAACTCACTTTATTGTGATGATCTGGAACTGAACCCACAATATTTCCAAGATATGCCTATGTGAGAAAAAAATGGCATCTAGTTTAATATTCATTTAATTATTAGGAAAACTAAGCAATTTCCATTATTTTAATGGCCAAAGAGAGGTATCGTTAATCTGTCAGCCTTTAGGATTTCATATGGCAGACCCCAGCCCCAAAGTTAGTAAAAACATAGGTTCATCAAAGGGAATATTGGCTACAGCCATGAGGACTGCCTTGAGTTCTGTCAATTGAGAGGAGCAGCCATATCTGCTTTTGTTGGTCTTTACATAGCTGGCACTAAAGCTGAACAGCAACAGCTTGCTGGACCCCATCATGTTTCATCTTAGCCAAATAATCCGTGAAGTAGGCCTAGGAGTTTAGGGGAAACTTGGAGTCAAGGGCCCCATTGAACCAGTGGTTTTGCTTTAGGCAGTGTAGTTGGCCATAAGTTTACCCCCAGAAAGATAGCTGCCACTTTTTCATGCAACACCAAAAAGCTACTCTGGCCAGGCCAGCTACCCTTGTGAATATACTATTTCTATTTGACTGGCAAGGCTTGTCAGGTTCCTTTCACTTTGTTAGTCGTCAAGCCCAAGTAGACCCACCCAAAATGGGGATGTCAAGCCAAAGGGTCATGAGGCCTCAATGTTACACGTTTTCAACAAAAGCCTAGTAGCAGAAGGCAGAAGCTGCCTTCTTTTGTCAAAACAAGGGTGTACTTGGTGGCTGGGTCAGGCAGTTGTTCCTATTATAATGTTGGTCAGTGAGTACAGTGAGCACTCAGGGAGCCATTAAATCTTTGCCTTTTTTTCTCCTGCTGAGGTTCTATATTATTTCTGCTGGACCACCCAGGAGGGGACAGTCCATGCAGAGTACTCCTTGAAAGTGAGGCAAGAAGGGGAAGTACAGGCATAAAATGCATCAGTGCTATTATACGTTGATTGATCCAAAGAGCCCTGACAACAGACTATTTTTGAGGTGTCCAGCTCCTGGTCAAAAACTTGTGTGAATTTTCAGGTCCAAACATTTAATTACAAAGGCTTTGCCTGGCAGTCATCACAAGAAAAAGCTGCCCACTCCATACCAGACTTGGGGCACAGCCAATGCATTGCAGTCTCTAAAGGGAATTGCACCAGGCTCTGTCATGCATTGGATAACGCATTGGACTTCTAAAGGGAATTGCAGTCGAGGACTTGGGCCACTTCACCCGTCACGCTCTTAAGCATATCTGCATTCTTAGCCCAAGTGCCTCTGCTGAGACTCGCTGCGTATGTGTGTGTTGGCGGGGGTGGGGATTGAAGACACTTTTTGCATTCTGACTTGGTACTTTTTCTATTCCTTGCCCTTCCGTTTCCCTCTCCCCCTCCCCACCTTCACCCCAGGGATATACAAAACTGCAGGAGCCTTTTCAGAGTTCCCTCAGCAGTGAGAAGACTACCTGTGCTGATCCACCTGACCCTCAGCTGTTGCACTGTTCCACGGGGAGAAATGAAAGAGAGGAGTTGGTGCTTTCTCTAGTTTAGCCTCTTGCTTATATTAATAACTATTTCAGTAAGTGATTAAAGCCCTGTTACTTTCATTTTTTCTTGTTTTAATCAGCTATTCCAACACCTGCCAGCTCAGCTCCCTCTGGCCCCTAACAATTCCAGTTTCCCTCCCCAATTTCAGTTTCCCTTCCCCACGATAAGCCCTGTCCAAACCCTATCAGTTGATGAGGTCTTTTTTCCTATAGGAGCACAGACCAAGAAGTTTAACATCAGGTGCTAACGACATGGATGCTAAAAGACCAAATTATCCCCCAGCTGCAAGTATAGGGTGGCAGAGGAGGCTAGTCCACAGTGAGAAGGATGGTGGTGGGGAGGAAATTTGACTGCAGGGTTTTTCTCCATTGACTTCTGTCTTCAGGTTCAGTGCCTGAGTACTGCAGCTACTTCTTCCCCCATCTACCTACAGCATCCATTGAGTATCCAGCCTCCAGGACCCCTTATTTTCAGTGTTGATCATAATCCCAAAGGACACAGTCCTGAACACCATAATCTTGAATGTTGAAAATCCTGAAAGATCAAAATCCCTAATGTCTGAAGTTCTGGAAGATTAAAATCCTGATTTTTGAAATCCTACAAACCAAATTCTGAAGAAAGAATTAGCTTGTAGTGTAGTTGCATCATATTAGGTGGAACTATTTACCTTATTATCTTTATTTGGAAATTAAGTATGGTTTAAGGAGATGCACATGGGTGCCAAGTTGACAAGGAGCAGGCTTGAGGACTTCATTTTAGATGTCAACTGGATCAAGGAGTAACTAGAAACCTGGTAAAGCATTATTTTGGGTGTGTCTGTGAAGGTGTTTCCAGAGGTGATTAGTGTGTATGTGTGTGTGTGAGAGAGAGCGAGCCAGTTTATATCTTTTTAATTGATGCATAATAGTACATAGTTTCAGGGTATATGTGATAATTTAATACATTCATAAATTTATAAAGATCAAATCAGTGTACTTGGAAATCCATCACCTTAAATACTTGTCTTTTCCTTATTTTAGAACCATTCAAATTCTTCTAGCTATTTTGAAATATACAATAGATTATTGTAAACTATAGTCAGTCTACTGGTTTATCTAACATTAGGTCTTATTTCTTCTATCAAACCATATATTTGTCCCCATTAATGAACTTCTTATTCCTCCCCTCCCCAGTCTATATCTTTTAAGTAGAAAGTTTAATCTGTTTACATTCAAGGTTATTATTGATATGTGAGGGCTTGTTCCTGTCATTTTATTGATTTCTAGTTGTTTTGTATATCCTTTGTTCCTTTCTTTCTCTCTTATTATCTTTGTAGTTTGGTGGTTTTCTGTAGTGGTAACATTTGAGTCCTTTCTCTTCCTTGTTTGTGTGTTTGCTAGACCAGTGGGTTTTATACTTTAATGTGTTTTTGTGATGATGGGCATCATCCTTTGGCTTCAACGTGTAGGGATCCCTTAACCATTTCTTTTAGGCCCAGTCTAGCAGCGATGGATTCCATCACCTTTTCCTTATCAGGGAAAGACTTTATATTGTCCTTCATTTATGAAGGATACCTTTGCAGGGTATAGCATCCTTGGTTGGCAATTTTTTCTCTCAGCACTTTGAATATAGCATTCCATTCTCTCTTGGCCTGTAAAGTTTCCATTCTCTTGTGACTAGACACTTTCTTCTTGCTGTTTTTATTTTATTTATTATTTAGAGACAGAGTCTCACTCTCTTGCCTGGGCTAGAGTGCCATGGCGTCAGCCTAGCTCACAGCAACTTCAAACTCCTAGGCTCAAGTGATCCTCCTGCCTCAGCCTCCCAGGAGCTGGGACTACAGGCATGCACCACCTCCCAGGTAGTGGGACTACAGGCACGCACCACCATACCTGGCTAATTTTTTTTCTACTTTTAGTTGTTTGGCCAATTTCTATTTTTGGTAGAGACAGGGCCTCAAACTCCTAACTCGGCCTCCCAGAGTGCCAGCATTACAGGTGTGAGCCACCACGCCTGGCCTTCTTGATGTTTTTAGAATTTTTTTTTTCTTTCACTTTGTACAGTTTGACTATAATGTGATGTAGAGAAAACCTTTTTGAATTATATCTCTTTGGAGATCTCTGAGCTTCCTGTAGCTGGCTGTCCAAATCTCTTGCTAAATTTGGGAAGTCTTAAGCTATTTCTTTATTAAATAAGTTCTATCACTTTCATTTTTCCTCAGTCTTCTTGAACACCAAAACTTTTGATCACTTTATGGTATCCCGTATGTTACATAGGCTTTGTTCATTCTTTATTATTCTTTTTTTCTTCATTTTTGTCTGACTGAGTTATTTCAAAAGATCTGTCTTCAAGTTCTGATAATTCTTTCTTTTGCTTGATCTAGTCTATTACTGACTATTTCTAATGCATTTTGTATTTCATTCAGTTAATTCTTTAGCTCCAGAATTTGTTTCTTTTTTTATGATATCTATCCTTTTGGTATATTTCTCATTCGTATCCTGAATTATTTTCCTGATTTCTTTGTATTATTTATCTGAGTTCTCCTGTGTCTCACTGAGCATCTTTGATACTAATATTTTGAATTCTTTTCTCAAGATTTCATAAATTTCTTTTTCATTGAGATCTGTTGCTGTAAGATTATTGTCTTCCCTTGGAGGTGTCATATTTCCTTCCTCTTTCATGTTTCTTGTGTCTTGCATTGATATATGTGCATTTGGTGTAACAGTCACTACAATTTTTTTTTTTTTAATTTTCTTTCATAGGGGAGGATTTTTTCCTGAAGATGTATCTATTATGTTGGTTGGGTAGGATTTGGATTTGATGTGATTCTGGGTATGTGCAGTAGTATAGTCTCTATATGATTTCTTCAGCTGTAAACAGCATCAATGGTATCTGTGATTTCCTCAATTGCTTAAGGTGTGGTTGTTAGTGGTGGCTGTGGTGAAATTTTGCTAGGGATGGGGACATCGGGTGGGCCAGTCCTCAGGACCCACTGGTGGCAGCAGTGGGCTGAATGTTCTTATCCTTGGGCCTCTGAGTGGCATACACTGACATTGGTGTTAGTGGGTCCAGATGTACTAATTCTTGGGCCTCCGGGTGGCTTGTACAGGTGCTGATAGTGGCAGCACTGGGCTGTGCAGATAGGTGGGTTCTCAGGCTCTTGGGCAGGCTTTCCAGAACTACGCCTCAGGAGTGGATCTTTTTTAGCATTCCCATCCCTCCTCTTATGTATTTGTGATTGATTTTCAGCAGGAACTTCCTGTTCCTCCCCCAGTAGTAGTGTCAGGGGAGGATGCTAGGTGCCGAATTATTTTCTGTCCCTCTCCCCAAAATGAAAATTTGTGTTTATACTTTTCCTCCAGAAATAAAGGATCTTTGCCTTTGTCCTTTGAATGAGAGGGTTTCCTACTCCTCCCTCTTTAAGGCAGAAGAGGTTTGCTTCTACTCCTCCCGCAAAAGCCATCCATGTCTGTGCCCTGGGAAAATGTTTGCTGGTCCTCCGTCAGTAACTTAAGGCTTTTGCTTATAGGGAAATAGGTGAGCTTTTGTGCCTATCCTCACCTCAGCAGCAGCTCCAAGGGGTATCTCTCTAGTCTCCTGCCATGTCACCAATCTTTTGAGCACCCCACGGAAAACCATGAAAAAGGCTTATGAATAGAAACATCCCTTGGGACTGGGACCCCCAGGTATTCCAAATAGATGCTAATGCACAATTGCCAAGAATGTAAAAATTTTTCAGCTTATGAGGAAGTCACCTCTTCCTCTTGTGTTCTGGCAAATGTGAAATTTTCATGTGTCCCATCTCTTCTTATAAAAGCTTGTCCCTCTTTAATTCAGTTTACTTAATTACTTTGCAATGTCAGTCTTGTAGGCTTAAGAAGAATTATGATTTTGTAGATTATAAAGAAGCAGCATAGAAGAATAGGGAAAAAATACGAAGTTATTTGTTATCAAGATAGCTACTGCTTCACAAAGAGACACAGTCACCTAACTATGTGGGAATGTCTCTGGACAGGCTGAAAAGAAATACCCTAAGAATAGTCCATGAAAAGGAGAGAGAGAGAGAGAGAGACAGAATTTATCTACTAGTAATAATCTGCTTAGGGGACGATAACAGTGTTGGCTTCTAATGAAGAAACTTGCAACCCATCCATACAAGATACTAGTGACACCAATATAATCTCAAGTGGCTCAAAGATGTGTCCCATATGCCTTCTATCCCTGTTCCCCAGTATCCTACCACATAGGCAACTATTGATAATAGTATCATTCCAGAAACATTCTGTGCATTACAAAAAGATTAAAAAATACAACACATAAAGATCTGCACACATACAGGTATATAGTATATATGTCCTACATATATCTTTTTAATATAGGCATTATCTCATTTTATTGTGCTTTGTAGATATGTTTTCTTGTGACAACCCTGCATCAAGCAAGTCTATCAGTGCCATTTTTCCAATTGTTAACGGGCTTCGCTCCAACCTTGTTGTGTTTCAGAAAATAGGGATGCCTGAGGAGAAGGAGAGGGGTGGGGAAATTGTTCATTGATGGAGCAATCAGAACCCTCACTTAGTGTCTCTGTGTCACATTTTGGTAATTCTTAAAATATTTCAAGCTCATTATGATTATTATTGGCACAGGAGTGAGCATTGACAAACTTTTAATTATTGTATCTGTTAGGGTGACTTGTGATCAGTGATCTTTGATGTTACTATTGTAATTGTTTTGGGACACCACAAACTGGGAGCATGTAAGGCAACAAACTTAATTATTGATAAATGTTGTAAGGGTTCTGATTGCTCCATCAATGAACAATTTCCCCACCCCTCTTCTTCTCCTCAGGCATCCCTATTTTCTGAAACACAACAAGGTTGGAGCGAAGCCAGTTAATAATCCTACAGTGGCCTCTAAGTGTTCAAGTGAAAGGTAGACTTGCACATCTCTCAATTTCAATCAAAATCTTGAAATGATTAGGCTGAGAGAGGAGAGGAAGCTGCAGAAGTCTGAAGCTAGAAGAGGTTGATTCATGAAGTTTAAGGAAAGAAGTCATTTCTATAACATAAAGGTGGAAGGTGAAGCAGTAAGTGCTTATGTATTACAGAAGCTGCAGCAAGTTATCCAGAAGATCTAGCCAAGATAATTGAATGTGGCTACACTGAACAACAGATTTCTAATGTAGGTGAATCAGCCTTATATTGGAAAAAGATGTCTTCTAGGCCTTTTATAGCTAGCGAGAAGTCAATGCCTGCCTTGAAAGCTTCAAAAACCAGCCTGAATCTCTTAGGGGCTAATGCAGCTGATAACTTTAAATTGAAACCAATGCTTATTTATCTTTCTGAAAATCCTAGAACCTGTAAGAATCATGCTAAATCTACTCTGCCTGTGCCTATAAATGAAAAGAACAAAACCTGGAAGATGGCACATCTGTTTACAGTATGGTTTACTATTTTAAGCCCACTGTTGAGATTTGCTTAGGAAAAAAAGATTCCTGTCAAAATATAACTGCTTGACAATGTACCTAGTTACCCAAGAGCTCTGATGGAGATGTATAAGGAAATTAATGTTTCCCTGCCTGCTAAAACAATATTCATTCTACAGCCCATGGATCAAGGAGTAATTTCTACTTTCAAGTCTTACTACTTAAGAATACATTTTGTAAGGCTACAGCAGCCTTAGTGATTCCTCTGATGGATCTGGAGAAAGTAAATTGAAAACCTTCTGGAAAGGATTCACCATTCTAGGTGCTATAAAGAACATTTGTGATTCACAGGAGGAAGCAAACATATCAACATTAACAGGAGTTTGGAAGAAGTTGATTCCAACCTTCATGGATAATTTGAGAGGTTCAAGACCTCAGGGGAGGAAGTAACTGCAGATGTAGTGGAAACAGCAAGAGAACTAGAAGTAAAAGTGGAGCCCAGGCCAGGCACAGTGGCTCCCTCCTGTAACCCTAGCACTTTGGGAGGCTGAGGTGGGAGGATTGCTTGGGGTCAGAAGTTCAAGACCAGCCTGAGCAAGAGTGAAACACCAACTCTACCAGAAAAAAAAAAAAGGAAAGAATGAAATATTAGCAAGGTAAATGCCTGTAAACCCAGCTTCTTGGGAGGCTGAGGCAGGAGGATCGCTTGAGCCAAGGAGTTTGAGGTTGCAGTGAGCTATGATGACACCAGTGCACTCTAGCTGGGGCAAGAGACTGAGACCCTGTCGCAAAAAAAAAAAATAGAGCCTGAAGATGTGACTGAATGGCTGCAATTTTATGATAAAACCTGAAAGGATGAGAAGTTGCTTCTTATGGATAAGCAAAGAAAGTGGTTTCTTGAGATGGAATCTACTCCTGGTGAAAATGCTATGAACATTGTTGAAATGACAGCAAAGGATTTAAATATTACATAAACTTAGTTGATAAAGTAGCCATAAGGTTTGAGAGAACTGACTCCAATTTTGAAAAAAATTCTATGGATAAAATAGTATCACATGCTACAGAGAAATCTTTCATGAAAGGAAGAGTCAACTGATGGAGCAAATTTTATTGTTATCTCATTTCAGGAAATTGCCACAGCCACCCCAACCTTGAATACTACCTTGATCAGTCAGCAGCCATCAACATCAAGGCAAGACCCTCCACCAGCAAAAAGATTACAACTCTCTGAAGGCGCAGATGATTGTTAGCATTTTTTACCAATAAATTATTTTTTAATTAAAATCTGTACATTGTATTCTTAGACTTAATGCTATTGCACGCTTGGACTACAGTGTAGTACAAGCATAACTTTTATATGTATTGGGAAACCAAAAAAACTGTGTGACTCACTTTATTGTGAATTTGCTTTACTGTGGTGTGGCAGTCTGAAATTGAACCCACAAAATCTCCGAGATTTGCCTACATATTTTGGCCAATATATACTATTGTGTACTTTGCTTTTTTGACTTGACATTATGTTTTGCCAATTGTTCTATATCCATACACATAAATTTACTTCATTTAAAAAATAGCTGCACAATATTCCATTATATATCATTAACAATATGACATTATATATCATTAACATACTATGTTGATTATACTAATATAATATTAATATTAATATATAACATATACCATACTTTACTAATAAGTAACATTTAGGTTGCTTTCAATCTTTTTGCTATTTAGAATTATACTACAATGAATAATCCTGTACATACTTCTTTGTCTACTGTCAGTATTGTACCTGGAATATAAATTCCTAGAAAAATTGCTGAATGTGTGTATTTTTAAATTTTCACAAATATTGCCAGATTGCTCTCTTAAACAATTATACCCATTTACACTTTAAAACAAGGAGAATATGTGTTTCTCTATATCCTCACCAACACAACCTTTTATTAACATTTGAATGATAGCCAATCTAATACTGAAAATTGCACTAAGTCCTTTTGAAAGTTGCAGTGTCTTTTTGTTTATTTGGCAATTTACCTCTACAGACAGCCTAGGGAAAGAAGGTTTTGAGTGGAGAAAGAGAGACCTGGTCAGTATCTAGCCTCGTTAATTGTGTGAGCTTCACTTTTTCACACATTCCACAAATATTTATTGAGAACCTGCATTGTGACAGGCAACAAACTTAGTTCTAGGGATTCAGTAGTTGACTAGCTAGATATTGTTTCTCACATCACAGAGCTTGTATAGCAGAGAAAAGGTGTCACACAAGTAGTTACATAATTGTAAGTATTACGGTAACCATTAAAAAACGACA
>CAUYRT010071994.1:0-13967 GCA_963574885.1 Lepilemur ruficaudatus
TATATTGCCTTTGCACCGTCCAAGTCACAGCTACAAATGTGCCCATCCCCAGACTGTGCACCGTACCCACAAGGTGTGAATTTACATTTTTCCTCTCCTATAGAATGGGAGAAAATATTCACAAGCTACACATCCAATAAAGGGCTGATAACTAGAATCTATATAGAACTCAGGAAAATCAGCAAGAAAAAAACATCAAACAACCCCATTAAAACGTGGGCAAAGGACCTGAACAGAAACTTTTCCAAAGAAGACAGAAACATAGGGAAAAATGATCAGTGTCTCTAATCATCAGGGAAATGTGAATCAAAACCACAATGAGATATCACCTAACTCCGGTGAGAATGGCTTTTATCAAAAAGTCCCAAAACAACAAATGCTGGCGTGGAGCTTCTTACTCTATTCCAGGCGCAACGCCGGGCTCTGGGGATACGATGGGCAAGGTGGTCTCAGCCCCGCCCAGGGTGTGTGTTTTCTGCAGGTGCATTCTGTCATCACAGTTCCAGCAGAAAACCAACGCTTTTTGTGTCATTGAAAAATAAAAAGGCTTAACCATTCCCAGAAGCAGTAAATACTCGATATATGTTTCCTGGATGTTTAAGTGAATGAATTCCACCCTGTCACTGACTCGAGTGGAGAAGCAGGCATCTTGTTATTACTTTTCCTGCTCTGCTGGCCAGGAGCCCGTGTAGCATCGCGGCTGCCTTCCTACGCCCTCACCCCGGTTCCAAGGGTGCTGTCTCCACGCAGGGCTGCAGTGGCACTCTATGATGATCAGACTGTTCCCGTCGTGGACGCTGCCAGCTACCACTTGCAAGACCACCTCCAGGGCGACCCTCAGCTGGAACACACGTGGGGCAGTCACAGCCAGGGCTCCGGCAGCAGAGGGGCTTCAGAACCCCTGCCAGGAAAGCCCGAGTTGTTCTTTTTCCATTTGCACATTATCATTTTGATCAGTCAGGGACTCAAAGTTCTAAACCAGAACTGCCGGGAAGGATCTAAGGTAGCTGGAAGGGGGGGGGGCTTGAACAGGCAAAAGGTTTACATTTGAATAAGGAAGATACCTTGTCTTTGTTGAAGGACAGGCGCCCTGTCGAGAGGTGGCTGGGGGGACAGGGCGTGTCTAGGTTCAAATAGGCCAGACTAGCAAATCAATTTATTTCAAATAAACTGATTCAGTTAAATAAACATGTGTGTGTCTGAACCATTTATAGTATCTTTGGAATACTTTAGTATTTCTTTCCCTAAAATGCATTTCTTACCATCAGACAACCGCAGTTTAGAAACTGACATATTCAGAAACTTAAGTACGCTTTTAGTCCTTTTCTTCTTTGTTCTTGTCCCTCAGTTTTTTACTAACCCTGTTCTCTCCTAGCTTCCATGGGAAGCCAAGGAGTGGCTTAGCTGGGCGAAGGGGCATGTGCTCTGTGTCCTGCCACGGTGCCAGCAGCTGGAATCCAGCCTTGGGGAACATTCGGGCTACTGTCAGCCCGGAGGATGCTGCAAGTCGCTGGGCCATCCCATCTGCCTCTTTTCTCCTCTCTGTTCAACCCCTGTGGCACTTTGCAGATTCACAGTGTGTGTTCTGTGTTCATCTCGGAGCTCACAGTTCTGCAAACCATTGTTTTCTAGGACCTGCAGGAGGAATTCTTCATGGAGAGCTCTTGGTCCTAAAAGGATTATGAAAAAGTGGGGGAAGAAGCAAGAAAAGAGTTTCTTGGAGAAGTGGCTTCTCCTCCTCCGAAGGAAGTGTTGTGATGGCAGCTGAATTAACCCCAGCCTAATGGCAGCTGACCAGAGCAGGGGGGACTTAGGCCACCTAGCCTGTGATACCCTGCCCCCAAGTTTCTGTACCAAGGACTGGTCACCTTGTGCATGAGTCTAGGAAAGATCTAGTCACTCCATTCCACGAGGTTTTCTGAACGGGCTCTGGGCTGCAATCAGAAAGCTTTGGCAGGGAGAGTTGGGAAAGTCGGTGCTAGTCAGTGGGTGATGAATCAGTTTTGGCTTTGGCAAGTTATTTCACTTTTTGGAGCCTCAGTTTACTCATCTGGAAAATGGGAAGAATACAGAGCAAATTTTGGTAGCAGACAAGTTAAAATTTTTTATTCCTTTCTAGCAGTTTGATCCTGAGACATTGCTTTCCATCTCCCTGAGCCTCAGTTTCCTCTTGTGTAAAATGAGGGATGATGATTATCTATCTCAGAGAGTTATAAGAATTAAATATGATAACACATGTTAAGTGTTTGAGACAGTGTCTAGCACATGGTGCTCAATAAACGTCAGCAACAGAAACGCTAGAATGGGTTTGAGGATCAGGGGAATGAATGCAAAGCACTTGACCTACTGCCTGACACACAGCAGGAAGCTAACAAGCCTCAAATCTCATGCGACTTCAAGCAACCTGACAAACATTCGTTGGACAGATGCCCAAAGGAGGAAAGTGTCTTTTTATCTTTGACTCTTTGTCCCGGAGGTGTATTAGTTTCCTATTGCTGCTGTAACAAGTTGGCACATATTTAGTGACTTAATACAAATTTATAGTGTTGAAAGTCAAAAATCCAAAACAGCTTTTGTTAAGCTAAACTCAAGGTGTCAGCAGGGCTGCATTCCTTGTAGAGGGTCCATGGGAGACTGTTTCCTTCCCTAGAGAAGCAAAGAGACATTTGCATTAGACTCAAGACCTCTCGCATTTCTTGGCTCAAGCCTTCTCCCTCTGTCTCGACAGCCAGTAGGCAGAGCATCTTCAAATTCCTCTGTCTACAACTCTGCCCCCACTTCTGTCACGCCATCTCCTTCTCTGAGCCTCACTCTCCTGTCTCCCTCTTAAAAGGACCCTGTGAATATATCAGCCACCCAAATAACCCTTCGTATAATAATAATAATCTTCCTTTCTCAGGATCCTTAACTCTATCACATCTGCAAAGTCCCTTTTGCCAGGTAAGGCAACAACATCGTCACAGATTCTAAGGATTAAGGTGTAGACATCTTTGAGGGACCAGTATTTTATCAACCACAGAAGCAGTGTGACATGAGCACCTCCTTCTAGAGCCTCTGTCGGCCACATGGCTTTGCCCAGTTTGTCAACTGAACAACTCTGCCCTGGACCTTACAGAAATGCCAAGGACATCTGACCTTGCGATGGGCCTTTCCAAACGCTGGCCGTCGAGCAGCCTGGCCTCAGAGAATGTTCGTGAACTTGTGACACTAAGCTAGCAGGGGCACAGCACCTCTTTGCGGGTTCCCTCTGTCGGCATGGAAATGATTTGCTTGTTCTGGCTTCTTGATTAAAAACTGGAACTTTTTTTTTTTTTTTTTAAAAGTTTTAATTGTAATCAGTTCCAAAAATGATTGCCAAAAGAATTTGTACTTTAAAAAAACCCATCTGCTCAAATTAGAACATCTCCACAACTATTCGAACCATAGTTTGGATAAGGGTAGCTTCAAAAACTAAGGTTTTGTGCCCTCATAACATAATCAAGGTTTGGGCAAATGTATTACCCAGTCACAGAAATAGTTAGTGATTACTTAAAGTATGTTGTAAGGTGCAAGGATCAAGATGAAGCATATGTACAGAGACGAATGACAGAAGAATATGTCAGCATTAAGTATCGACATAGGACTGTATGTTTGTATATTGTATATGATTATGTTGATTGATACTAAGTGGTAAGAACTTTGCATATATTATTTAATTCTCATAACGACATCATGGGGTAGGTATTATCTCCATTTAACTGAAGTTCACAGAGGTTAAGCCACTTGGCCATGGTTGAAAGTTAGCAAACTGGAAACCTGGACTCAAATATAGGTCTGCTTATCTCCGAAGCCCATGCCTTGAACCTCCTGCCTCCTATTCCGGCATTATACCATGAGCGGTGGGAAGAAAGGGGTTCCTTCTGCTCCTTCACTTGAAGTCTGAGCCGCAGAGAGTCAAACGATGCGTGGCTAACACAGACAGTAAGAGTCTAGATGAGACCGCAGTGATTTCTAGTAAATTTGCTCGCATTGGTTTCTGGGGAATAGGAAGGAAACTTGTTTTCTCTGTTAGCTTTCATACTTTTAGGAAGTAAACGTACAGTTAGAGCTGCTCTGAGGTTGCTGGGGCTGGGAAGAAATGCCTTTGTTTGAGGAAGACAGGCTGGAGGGAGGTGGATGGGATGTCACCTTGGAGCTGAAAGGGTGACCTGCCCCCATTAGTCACGACTGTCAAGCTTGGACCTGGGTAGCAGTGGCTCATGGAGACAGGGCACCAAGCCAGGAGCAGGCTGGGAATGCCAAGGGCCTGTGGCCGTGGGATAGGCTCAGGTCCAGGAGCCAGGTGAGCAGACGGGAGTGTTCGTGGGCCAAGGAAAAGTGGACAGAAACCAACTCACCAGTCAAGACCTCCCTCGGCCCCTGAGCACCGGCACTCGGCAGACCAGACTGGGGGCTGGTATGTGTCTCCTGCTCTGACTGTAACCTGCCTTGGGGTCTCTGCATGGGAGCCCCGGGCCAGCGCTGGGTCACAGGTGTGAGTGTGCAAGGCCAGGGTAGGTTCCCTGTGAGCAAACTTTACACCAACGCCTCCATATGTACTTTGGGAAATAACATAGTTGAAAGATTGCTGGCTTATTCTATAAATAAGGTAAGAATCTGTGTACTTTTAAAAAACATGCCTCATTATACATCTAGTATTGAGTTGGTGGTCAAGATCATTGTTTAATTTAAATATAGAGAGTCATGTTTGAGATATTTCATGGATTTTTTTTTTTTTTTTTGAGACACAGTCTCACTCTGTTGCCTGTGCTTGAGGGTTGTGGCATCAGCCTAGCTCACAGCAACCTCAAACTCCTGGGCTCAAGTGATCCTCCTGCCTCAGCCTCCCAGGTAGCTGGGACAACAGGCATGTGCCACCATGCCTGGCTGATTTTTTCTATTTTTGGTAGAGACAGGGTCTCACTCTTGCTCTGGCTGGTCTCGAACTCCTGACCTCAAGGGATCGTCTCACGTCGGCCTCCCAGAGTGCTAGGATTACAGGCGTGAGCCACTGCGCCGGGCCTTGGAATACTGTTCTTTTTGGAACTCTGTTAGGAGGCCTACATTCACCCGAAGAAACTAGGAGCTAATACACTGGGAAATAGTGTATTTGGGAAGTGGAGAAACCATCCTTTTCTTCACCAAAATGAAACTTAGAAAAGAGATCCCGGGCTGAGGGTAGAAAATTCTTTGATGCGGATCACTTTTAGCCTTCCTGCCTCTTATCTTCTCAGACTCCCGTGCAGAAAGGGATTTGTTCAGCTGCCCAAAGTCTGCGTGAACCACCAGCAGGTCAGGAAACGAGCTAAACGCCAGCTTCTTAAATGTTGCACGTGGGAGCACCTGCGACAGTGACTTTAGTCACTTTGCCTCTGCCTCACACGCCCACGCGACAGAAACGGACCCCGGCCCTGACTGAGCAAGAGAGAAGTGCAGAGAAGCGAGGAGGCTCGGACACGCTGATACTTCGTCATTTGTACCACGGACCCGTTTCCTTCTTTCCACGCCCGTGTTTCCCTTTATCTAACAACAACTCTCCCATCCCATCGGATGAGAATTAACGCATCTCTAGGTGAGTGCGGGTCTGAGTTCATTGCAATTTTCTTTTTAAAAAACTTTATTTTACGGTGCCATTGTTCAGCTGAAGATGCGATTTTCAATCCTATTTAAAGAGACAGAGTGCTTGCTTCCTTTCAAATTTCAGTTTCAAAAAAATCCTCCTGCCTGAAATCTGGGAACT
Source organism: Lepilemur ruficaudatus (assembly GCA_963574885.1). Lineage (NCBI taxonomy): Eukaryota > Metazoa > Chordata > Mammalia > Primates > Lepilemuridae > Lepilemur > Lepilemur ruficaudatus. The sequence continues at coordinate 5,759 of CAUYRT010071994.1, forward strand.
TGTAAAACCCAATCGAGTTCTGACAGAGTAAATTACCTAACATTTCCAAAGCTTGGTGCAGAACACGTAGGCGCTTGTGTTATTTGTAGACACTCTCAGACGACAGGTTCCTTTTCCTCTCTCACCACAGTGGGAAACTGTAAAGTAAAATAAACTTGGGAATGAAAACCTTTCTGAGCAAACAGTGTTACAATTTCTTATTTATTTACTTATAATTATTGTGGTAAAAAAAAACCCCACAGAACATGAAATGTATCATCTTACCCATTTTTAAGGGACAGTTCAGTAGTGGTAAGTATTTCACACTGTTGTGAGACAGAACTCTAGAACTTTTTCATCTTGCAAAAGTGGAACTCTATACCCGCTGAACAATTCTCCATTTCCCCCTCCCCTCGGCCCTGGCAACTACCATTTCTATTTTCTGTTTCTATGAGTTTACGTACTTTAGATGCCTCCTATGAGTGGAATCATACAGTATTTGTCTTTTTGTGACCGGCTTATTTCACTTAACATAATGTCTTCCAGGTTCGTCCACGTTGTAGCATGTGATAGATTTCCTTCCTTTTTAAGGCTGAATAATATTCCACTGTATGGATATACCATGTTTTGCTTATCTTTTCATCTATGATGGACAATTGGGTTGCTTCTACCTCTTGGCTATTGTGAATAGTGCTGCTATAAACACAGATGTGTAAGGTAACAGTAATTTCTTAAGTTGGGGTACCATTGTGTTGCCCAGAGAACAATGAGTGTATTTAAGGTCTCAGTGAAGGGTGAAAATGAGGAAGGGGAAATACTGGTGACCCTTTGACAAACTGCCAGCTTGCGAAACTGTGTTTCGAGACCTCAAGGAATTTTGCTGGAAACTTCTCAATTGTATATAGTTTCTCTTCAAAAGAAATTATTTTAAATCAAACTTTTGTTCTTGGGTTTGATGAAAGAATTTAGTCTTTAATGAAATATTCTGAAATAAAGATAGAGGAAGTATTAATAGAAATACATTTATTAAAACTCTCCAGACTACCAAATATTCAAGTGGACCATCCATTTATTAGGAAGCTAGAATAGTTTCACGCAAAAATCAGTATAAAATACCTCTCGTTGAATACCTCATTTAAAATAATTGTTCTTTGATTAATTGATCGTCATCCTATGTTGGATGTCAACATCTTTTTTCTAAAATTCTTTTTGATGCTTTGAATTGTCTAGAACTATTTATTATCTCATTGTCGGCCAGTTGGACTACAGTGTATTTTTTAACTCCTGGAATATTTTTTCCCAGCAAAATGGAAATGCAAATGCATGGAGAGTAAGTAGCTTGAGCTACCATTACTCTTTTTCTGCCTGAAGAAACAAAACAGTAGAAATTTTTAAAAGGATTTCTAAGTGTATGTAATTCCTTTGCAGACAACAGACCTGTTTTCCCTACTCTCATTTCAAAGATTCATGAAAGACTAAACTAAAGCAAGAACATTAAAAAAATCCAGGAACATGTTTCAAGAACCCTTAATAGTGTGAGTATTATGCATAGTTTATCTCTGGCTGAAGAACTCTGAGTCAGAAAGGATGTAAAAAACATCTGAGTAGACAAAAGTGTTTCTAGAGATACATTTTGCAATATCTGATCACTGTCTTCGCTTTTAGTGGTTAGCAAAAGACCACAGGGATTTTATAACATAACATCCCCCCCCCAAAAAAAAATACCATCCTGAGTGTGAAGTGCACAGGACCCACATTTGGTTTCTTCTAATTCGTACACAACTATATCTAGTTTTCTTTTTTCAAGGTTGGACCAACTCAGAATAAATCAATAGAAGAGATTTAGGAATTAATCATCGTTAAAGTTTATGGTGTAATAGCAGACCAAATTCCTGCACATGTTTATCTCTAGGAAAAAAATAAAGATGCCAATGCTAGACTGCATGAAGCCAACGACGACGCAGAAAAAAATGGAAGCCTGCCAAGTGCAGAAACATGTTGTCCAGAAAAATCACTGATTGTAAAGTACATCCTCTCTCCTTATATAAGCTACCAGATGTTGTTGAATTGAATTTGAAAAAGGAAAAGAGAAAAAGTTGATGAGTCATTGGGTGCAGCCGTAGTTGAGCAAAGTTTAGCAGCTCTTAATGGAAGCACGTCGTGGTGTGTGCAACAAACAATTTTACAAAATGGAAAATGTAGATTCTGTACCAAACAGAATTTAAATAGTCACGATACTATTTAAGCCATAAATCCAAATGATATTGAAAATAGACGACGTTTACGTGAACAGTGGTTCCATACACGGTGTGTGATAAAAAAAAAAAAAAAACACTACAGCAGGGCCAATAAATCTAAAATTATCTTGGGAGACATTTAGTTGTTGATAATCCTGAGGATAAATCTGTTTTTCAAGTGTGTACGGACTTGGAGAAGTTCATCAGTGTGTATGTTTTAAATTCCAGAGAAAAATGCTTTGACCCTTGACCGTTTAGCAAATCTCAATAGCTCAATATCTATAAAAGGACTTTGGGATCTCTAGATGTCCCCCCGCCTCCCCTCTGCCACTCCGAAATAACATTTCAGAGAAATCTTATTTTTAAGATGTTGAAATTTAGAATCATAGTGTCTGACCAGACAGAGAATAGGGAAAAATATTCTCCTTTTATCAGAATAAATCCAGGCCGCAGTGTCTCTTTTTCAGTGAAGATCTGGAAGCTCCGGACTTGATTCTCAAGAGTACGGGTTCAGCTCTTTTCCTCCAAACATTAGAATTAAACTCTAATATCACAGGCCTAGATTTCTGTTTAAGTTCCTTTATTCTTTCTTTAAAAATCATTTCACTTTTCTTCTTTGCAGTTTTCTACCTTCTCCTTAGCCTCCACGTTGCTTTTTAAAATTTGTTATTCCCAGAACTAGTACCGGTGCTCTAGAAAGTCAAGTTAGCTCTTAGGTCAACAGGACAAGACAGCTTTGTTAGCCCCGTTTCATTCAATCAACAAACATTTATCAAATGCCTGTCGCCGGGCGCTGGGAACAAAGAATGAAACAACACAGTTCCTGTTCTTTCTGTCACCTGTGCGAGATTTCCTGGGCTTCCCTAATGGGTAGTTTGATTATCATTCATCAGTTCTGAATATTTACAATCATTATCTTTTCAAATAATGCTTCTGCTCACTTTCTCTATCACTCCTGAAATCTTGATTAAATGTAGATTGGATCTTTTGTTTCTATTCTCCTGTGTGTTAAACTTGGTTTCGTATTTTCCATTCACTTTGTCTCTCTGTTGTACTCGAGGTAATTTACTCAGATTTATCGTCCAATTCGCTAACTCTCTTCTGCTCCGTATATAAATTAGGCCTGCAGAGTTAAGTAAGGTCTACTAGTTGGTCTGAATTTTCAGGGAGCTATTTCTCAGCTTTGCTTTGCACCAGATGTTGAGGCAGGTGGATTTTCCTGTTTAGGGAGTTTAAATGATCCTGTCAGTCAATTCTAACATCCATCCATCAGTTCTGGGTTCATTTTTAGCGACTGATTTATCTCACTTTTTGCCATAGATGTTTCTATCAGGTTACCATGGATCCTGGGCTTTCTCCCCCGTTGCTTGCACCTCACAAGGCAATACAAATAAAATTTCAGGTTTGGGTCCTCTGGGACGCAATATTGGACACAGGACCATGAACAAATAATACGTTGTCATTTATTGAAGGGAAGAACTTTGAACCTAGAAGTTTATATCCGGTCAATTTTTCATTCAAATATGAGAGAACACAATACAAAATATTCTCAGGTGTGCACAGCCTTAGAATATTCATCATAGAAAGACCAAATTGAAAATATGCTCGAGAAAGTATTCATATATGAAGTCACACACTGCATAATCATATGTCAGACATCAATGCACCATCCCTACAATGGTGGTCCCATAAGATTATAATATTTTTATTGTATCTTTTCTAGCCTAGATATGTTTAGATACACAAATACTTGTGCATTTGTTACAAATGCTTACAGTGTTCAGTACAGTAACATGCTGTACAGGTTTGTAGCCTGGGAGAAACAGGCTATACCATATAGCCCAGGTGTGTAGTGGGCTACACCATCTAGGTTTGCTTCTAGGCTGTGATGCATGATGATAAAAAAGCCTAATGATGCATTTCTCAAAACGTATCCCCATCTTGAAGTGATGTATGACTATATATGAATACTTGTAATTTTTATTTCTATGTGATCAAAAAAGTTGGGAGATCGCCACTTTAATGATTTCTAATATTTATCCCCATTTTGTCTGATTCACAGTTTATTAACTATGGCTTTCTGGTATTTTTCTTCTATATTAATGTAATGCCAATCTTTCTCTATCATATCATTCTCTTAATAGAATAAGATTTTACATTTGTCCTTAATCAACTTCATCTCCTTTTTTTATTCCTGATTCTACTTTTTTTTTTTTTTTTTTTTGAGACAGAGTCTTGCTCTGTTGCCCACCAGGCTAGAGTGCAGTGGTGTCATCACAGCTCACAGCAACCTCAAACTCCTGTGCTCAAACGATCCTCCTGCCTCAGCCTCCTGAATAGCTGGGACTACAGGCACACGCCAGCACACCTGGTTAATTTCTATTTTTTGTAGAAACAGGGTCTCGCTACATTGCTCAGGCTGGTCTCAAATTCCTGCCCTCCAGCAATCCTACCACCTTGACCTCCCAAGTGCTGGGATTACAGGCACGAACCACCACTCTTACAAGGGTCATTGGGAATTTGGATTCCATTCCCTTACATTGCTGAATGGCTGGAGTATGGTCTGCATCAAAGTCCTTTGGAGATGAAGGTTTGGGGGACTGTTAATGACAACATAGTTTTCACCTAGGCCTACTGAATCAACACCTCTAGGGGCAGGTCCCAGTAATTTATATTTATATGTCTCCCAGGTGACTGGAGACCATTTAGAGTTTGAGAATTCCATTCTAAGTGCAAGCATTCTGGGATATTTTCCCTCCCCATTAATTAATTCTCCAATTCTCTGGCTACTGAGTGTCCAACAATTCAATTGAACTCTGAAACTAACTGCCTAGAGTTAGCATCAGACTCCACGGGTTCAAGGGCTCAGTTCCCTAAGGCGGCCCTCACGCCAGAGGCCAGTCGCAAGAACTGGGTGTCCAGGTTACCCATGTTTACGTCCAACTTGGCTACAAATTTGAGGGTTCCCACCTGCCCCAAGTTTCCAGGAAAACACTTTACTTATGTTTACTGGTTGATTATGAAATATAAAATAAAATATAAAATGAAGGCACTCCACCCTCCCAGCACTACACTGTGTCCACCGACCGGGAAGCTCTCTGAATGTCATTGTCAGAGAGTTTTTATAAAGCTCCATCCCCAGCCCTCCCGCCCTCTCCATGGAGCTCAGTGGGTGGGGCTGAAAGTCCCAATCCTCTAATCACTTAGTCTTCCTGGTGACCAGCCCCATCCTAAGGCTATTCTAAGTCCCACCCTAAGTCAGCTCATTAGCATAAACTCATAAGGAACTCCTCACTAGTAATAAAAGACACTCCCATCATTCAAGACATTCCAAGAGCTTTAGGAGCTCTGTCCCGGGAAATGGGGACAAAGATCAGAAGACATTCCTCATCATACCGTGCCATTTCTTCTTATCCTCATCAGAACATCACCTATAAGTCTGTCCAAACACAAGGGCGTGCTGACTCTGCTGCCAATAGGGTTGGTTCAATGTCTGGCTTAGGACGAAGCTGTGTGACCCTGATTCAATCTCTGACACTCATTTCCTTATCTCTAAAATGGAGATGCCAATTCCTGCCTCCAAGTTGTGTGCTAAGTATTAAGAGTTACTGTCACGTTTTTGTACCGTGCATGATCCACAGTAGTTGCAGCCAAATCATGAAATGTCAACAAGCTTGAGGGTCTGGGCTTGAATCTGTCACCATATGCTTTGTTAAGCTCCTGTCATTTCTTTTGTATACAACTGTGAGGATTTGTGAGGTCACCCAGGAGTTATGTTCTACAAGTCATTTTCTCAGGCTACTGACGAATGTTCTTCACAGGGCAGAATCAAAAGCCTTGTTAAAATAAAGACAAGACAGATGACATCTATTTCTTTTTTCAGTCAACCAACTAACTCCTCTGTCACTGTTTTAGGAGATTAGATATCAACAGATAGAGCAATTTTCATTATAAAACCATGTTGGTCAGTACTTCATAATCTGTTGCTTTAAAAATCTTTATTGATTTGGTGATTACTGTTTGCAGGTATAAGACTTTATCTATCTGTATCTATCTAACTAGGGTCCAGTTCACCTAGTTACATTTATTGCATTTTTAGGAGCTCCCATCCCGGGTTAGTTTCTTGGCCAAATTATTATGCAATTTCTTTATATAAAAACAGAACTTCTAAAATTTCACTATGAATTCACACTCACAGAACGCTTGGCAAGCAAAAACTATTTTACTATATTTTTTTATGTTGCAAATTTAAGCAACTTAGAAATAAAACTGCTCTTTCCACGTCTTCATGATCTATTGCGAACACTATCAGTAGGCAGACGTGCAGGTGTGCACACCGTCTGGTATTCTCTTTTTATCGTCTCCTATTTTCCCATGTGGCTGGGCAGTATTCTGAAATTCTTAAAAACCTACGCAAGCAGGTGTGTTTTCGTAATTATACATTATGACCACAGAATAATCAACTCCTTCACTGATCTCATTAATAGGAAATGTGCAGGGCACGTAACTTTTCTGGGAAAGATTGGATTTTCTGAAGATGGCCACAGCAATATACATCCCATCACACTAGATTGATTTTCTTACCTTATGATGCTGCTGTTCTCCCATCAAGTGGTGGCAGACTATGTTCTCTCCCCTTGAACCCAGGCACATCTCTGCAACTAACAGAATGTGGTAGCAGTGAGCCTGCCATGTAACAGGCAATACACCTTCTACTTCCTTCTCTTCTTCTCTGTCTCCCTCCGCTCATCTTTGGAACCCAGCCACCATGTTGTGCGGAAGCCCTGACCACGTGGAGAGGCCACATGGAAGGCTTCCAAATGACAGCCTCAGCTAAGGTTCCAGCCGACAGCCAACATCAACCATAGACAAGTGATTAAACACGCTTTCAGATTGGAGCTATCCATAGAATGTTCTATGACAGTGGAAATGTTCCGTGTCTGTCCTGTCTGGTACGGTAACTTACTGCCACATGAGGCTATTGAGCAATTATAACATATCTAGTATGAATGAGGAAGTGAGTTTTAGATTTTATTTGACTTTAATTTAAATCTGAATAACCACCTGTGGCTGAGGGCTGCTACACTGTGCAGTTGAGCATCACCTGGTTGCAGCCATCAGCCTTTGAGTCTTCCAGCAAAAGCACCAGACATCACGGAGCTGAAGCAACCCTGAAGCATCCCCTAACCCCGTGTGCCTTGTCTGCATTCCTACTCCCCTAAGCCAGGAGAGATAATAAACAGTCGTGGTTGGTTTAAGCTACTCAGTTTTGCAATGATTTGTTACAAAGCAATCAATATAACCAATGCGCTCTTCCTCTCTGGTTTTTGTTTTTGTAGTTCTCTAAGCAATAAAAATGTGTAAGTCTCTCTCATCTTTCTTTCTTTTCCTTTTTTTTTTTTTAGACAGGGTCTTGCTCTGTCACCCACATTACAGTACAATGGTGCAATCGTAGCTCACTGCAGCCTCGAACTCCTGGGCTCAAGCCATCCTCCTGCCTCAGCCTGCTGAGTAGCTGGGACTACAGGCATGCACCACCACTCAATTAATTTTTAATTTTTTGTAGAGATGGGGTCTCACTATGTTGCCCAGGCTGGTTTCGAACTCCTGCCCTCAAGTGATCCTCCCACCTCTGTCTCCCAAAGTGTTAGGTTTACAGGCGTGAGGCGCCATGCCCAGACTCTCCCATCTTTCAAAGTCTCTCTAGCTATTGTATGTCTCCTCCTCTCGTCACAGCTGGGCTGCTGGAGCGAGTCCTTGATGTGTACCTTCCTCACTCCCAGCTCACTCACTGCTCTGCAGTCACCAGGCTCTGGATACAAATGAGGTCACAGTAACGTTAGTTCGTTATCTCTCCCACTTGGGAAACACAGGACTTCAGCACCCCACCCTGTCTTCATGTTCTCCCCTACTTATTTCTGGGAAAAATCCTGCCCTGGCAGAACAAGCCACCCACTCCTGGCTGAGAAATTGCCAAAAACCTACCTTTTCTG
>CAUYRT010071995.1:0-24824 GCA_963574885.1 Lepilemur ruficaudatus
AAAGAAAGAGAAAAGGAAGGGAGGAAGGAAGGAAGGAAGGAAGGAAGGAAGGAAGGAAGGAAGGAAGGAAGGAAGGAAGGAAGGAAGGAAGGAAGGAAGGAAGGAGGGAGGGAGGGAGGGAGGGAGGGAGGGAGGGAGGGAAGGAGGGAGGGAAGCAAAGAAGACAAGCCAGCCAAGTCTATCTCTTTTAAAAGACCTACCTGGAAACCGCATCCAAAATTACCAGCTTCTATTTCCTTGACCACACCTGTGTTATACACCCACCACTCTACAAGAGTGCATACAAAATTAGAGTTCTCTTAGTAAGGAAAAAGAGAATAAATACATGGTAGGCAAACAGAAATATCTGTGAGTTGCCACACCAATCACACAAATTCAAGATCTTACCAAGTAGCAAGCGTACTATATTCCATCAAGGGTTCAAGCAAACCAAAAGGCTCAGAGGAAGCAAGTCGAAATGTCAAGAGCAGATCCCCAGGTTACTCTCACCAGACATTCCCTTTGGTCCAGAACAGACGAGATCTCTGTGTGAGATTCATGGACCACTTCACACATCATGAGCATTTAAATTATGAAGCATGTCTACTTTGTACCTCAGAGAGTTATATCACCTTCATGCCATCCAAATTAGATTAGATTGCCTGACTTTTCCCTATCTCCAACCAGGGTAATTTTCCCCACCAAGCTGCTTTCATTTCTTCCTCCTAGTCTGCAACTACTTTTTTTTCTTTTTTTGGTGGAGAAGGGGATGGAACTGTTTCATTTTAATCTTGATTTTTTTAATTCAATGGGATAAGGTTCTTAGGCCAAAATCCTTTGTATAAAACAATGTGGATTAAATATGTATTCTCTCCATCTCAAGCACTACCCCAAGAGTCGTAAGTTTTTTCTTTCTTCCCTTACATCTACAAAGTAAGTCAATAAATTTAAGGAACCGACTAACTCCCGTTTATTGTGAAAAGCATTGGGAATCTCGAAATGCATAAGAAATTTTCTTCGCCCTGTAGAAGCTCATCATTTGGGGACTGAGATAGACCATCACAGTGCAATGTGGAAAGTTTTATAATATAAGTACAGTTGACCCTTGAAACAACATGTGTTTGAACTGTGTGGATTCACTTATATGCAGATTTTTTTTTCAACCAAAGGCAAGAAAATTGAGAAACCTGAGTATATGGAGGGCTGACTTTTTGTGTACACAGGTTCTGCAGGGCTGACTGCGGGATTTGAAAATATATGCATATTTTGTTATGCACAAGGATCCTGAAATCAATCCCCCAAATTATAGCTAGGCATAACTGTATTCAGAAGGTACCATGGGGGAATTGAATGGGATGAATAACCCAGCCAGAGTGTAAAGATAGGGCAGATCAGTTATGCTTCACAAGGGGATATTCCTTTTCTGAATCTTAAAGGGAAGTGGGAGATGGGACATTCCAAGCAGAGGTAAAGCATGGGTAGAATAAAATAGTAATGGGAAGAAAACTCTGGTATGTATAGAGAACAATAAATCCAGCTGTGGTTACTAGAACACAAAATATGAGGAAGAATGCTGACAGATAAAGAGAGAGTCTCACAGTCAGACCATGCAGGACCTCATACGCCATCTTAAAAACCTTTAACTTGATCCTGATAGTGAATGTTTTAAGAGTTGTAGGCTATAGAGTGCTGAGATCAGCAGTACATTTTCAATTTGGCTCTAGATTGAAAGATGAATATGAAGTAGGGATAAGACTGCAGTCAAAAAACCTGATTGAAGACTGCTGTGATAACCCAAGCAAAAGATGCTAAGAACCTACATGATGCATGTGATATATGACGGGTGTAATATCAGAGAAATAGTGTGTTTATTCACTTAATGACTATTTATTGAGCATGCTCTATGTTATAGACACTGTGTTGGCCACAGGGATATAAATAACACTGAGCAAAACAAACAAAAATCCCTAGGGTCATAGAATTTATAAGATGACATTAAAGTTCTTCCAGATCTAGGGATTAATAATACTGATTTACTTCTGTAACCAAAGGCTGACCTTCAAAATGTTTTCGGCCCAGCTCTAAAATACAGTCTTTGTCAGAAGAGAAAATGGAAGACAAGAAGCCCAGGTCTAAATCTTGAATGACATGGTTCTTGGAAGATATTAATTAAATGAAACCCGCTTCATCAATGCATCTCTCTGATGAACATAAATAACTTACACAGATTCTGAAACACCTTTAACATTTTCATCATTTGGAAATACAGCTGTTGCCTCCCAGCTTGCTTTTTCTCAGCAGCTTTGATAGTGTGATAATGTCAGGATGTGACATTATTACTTACCCAGGCTGTGCATTTACTATTTCATTTTTTCATAAACAACAAGGCCCTTAGCAATTCCTCTGGACCACTGCAAAATTCTTGTACATCCGCTCAAACTTTGCAACCTTTGAGACATCTGTTACCCTGGGCTCTAATTTTGAAGGCAACCTCCTCAGAGCATACTTACACTAACTCAGGGAAGTTTTTAAAGTAGTTTTACAAATTTCCTTCCTTACTCTGTTTGAAAGCAGGATATATGTAAGGATTAAGAACCTGAAAGCACTTCATATTGTTAACTAAAGTTAAAGTACTTGTAGGAAAAAGTCTGTCATGAATTACATATGACAGCAACTTTCCTTTCATCCAACGTCTGGCAAAGCAACTTTTTCTACATTTTTCTATTCTGAATATGTAACCAGTTTTTTCTAGTGCTTGCTTGGTGACCATGATAATAAAAAGATCTTATCACCTTTATGGTATTATTTCTTAATCTGAAAATGGAAGAAATTGAGTAACAGGATTCCCTTCAGCAAGGTGATTCTGGATTTTGTAATTAATAAGAACAATTTTCAAACCAGACATTGTATTCCATAGAGAAAAGAGAATATTAATCAGAAAAATGAACATTTTAAACCAATCAAAGTATCTAAACCAGATGAAATATCTCCCAGAATAACCACTGGACATAAGTTTTTCAATATTATAGATAATAAATATCGTTTCCACAGCACTCTAAACATACAAAGTCCTTGTTTTCAGAAATGGTAGATTGTGATGAAGGTAGTGGGTTTTCCCACAACTTTTTAATTTTCTTTGTGGTTATTGAGTGTTTAGATTTTTCTCTCCCTTTAGGAGTTAATTTGGATAACATATTTCTTAGGAAATCATCCATTTAAAGGAGTTTTTCAAATTTATTAGCATAGATTTTTGACAACTGTTTTCTTGTAGCTCCATTAATTATTTCTATATTGGTGAATCATTTTCTGGCCTCACCCTTAAGTGTATGTATTTGTGCTTTCGTCTCTTCCCACCCACCCCCTTGATGAGACTAAGTGGAAAGGAACCCATTTGAATAGGTTTATTGTGTTATTACGGTATTAAATCTCCTGGATATATCAATTCTACTATATTTCTATTTCTAATTATTAATTAATGCTTTCATCTTTATTCATTCATTTCTTTCTTTTGTCTTCCTTGAACATATTTTTTCAATATCTTATACTGAATGCTTAATTATCTTTATTCTCTTTTCCTTAGATTTTTATATACAGTTTTCTTATTTTCAAAATATTCTGCAATTTACTTTTTATTTTCTATTTGACCCAAGAGTTGGTTAAAGTTACTTTTTCATTTGTTTTTACTTTTGCTAGACAATCTACTTGTGTTAAATTATGTTAAGAGATTATATTATTTTACTGTCTAGAATTTATGAGGATGTTCTTTGTGGGTTCATAGGGACTTACAAAAAAGGTAGAGCCTCTATGGTATAAAAATGTTCATAGCAATTCTATTAATTATATTAATTAATATATCATTAGAGGTTTTATATGTTAATGAATTTTAGGCTTCTCCATCTGTCAAGTATGAAAAGTATTAAAAATCCTGGGCTATGATGATATTTCTTTTGATTTCTTATTTTCTACAGTTTTATTTATATATTTAGATGCTATGCTACTTACTTACTGTCATCTATGGACAATGCAAAAACTTGTGTAATTTTACCACCTCGCTCTTTTATTCCTCCCCTGGTTTCTGGTGACATATTCTAAGATGTTCTCCCTTGTGAATTATAGCTGAGTAATTAATGACTATTGACTATTTGTATTACATAGCTTTTCTCATGAATTATAATCATTAAATTTTAGTTTTATAACTAAATTTAAAGTTTAAAACTGCAATGATTATGTTTAAAACCATTAGTATTTACTACCAAGGTTTCCCTCCCATAGTTTCACTCTTCTGTTTGAATAGATTAGGCATTCAGGTAGGTTTTTCATGTAGAGTGCATAGGACATATAGTTGAAAAGTCTGTATATTTGAAAATATCCTTCTGTTGCCTTGACAAGTTAATGACAACGTGGCTGGGTATAGCCTCGGTAGATGAAATCTCTTCTCCCTCCAAACTCTGGAGATACTGCTCCCCAGTTATCCTGCATATAAAAATTCTGAAACTAAGCTATTTTTTCCTTAATTGATGAATTGCTTCTTCTGTTTGCATATTTCTGTAATTTCTTCTTTTACACTGAAATGTAATGATTTTTATCTAACCAAAAAGTATCAGCTCTACTGTATCAAATTCTCTTAATAGACTAATAATTAGCCCAATTTAGTTTCTCATAGCTTAAACACATATGTTTACACAAACCTGAGATATCACTGGCATTTTTTCAAAAAAGAATATTATAATTTAGCCTTAAAAATAATCATAAAGACAGCATATTATTGTGGGAAAAAACATACAGAGTGCTCCAACTTATCAACTGTGTATCCTTGGACAAGTATTTTAACCTCACTGCATTTTATTTTCCCTACATGTAAGTGAGGATAATATACTCACTTTATATGATTGTTGTAAAAATTAAATGAAAGAGTATACATGAGGACCAAATACACTGCATAGTCATATGTACTTATATATAAAGGAACCATATATTATTTGAAAATAATACTAGTAATATTGCTAGAGATGTATGTGTCCTTTAAATTAGCATAAAAATCAAATTTACAAAAGATAAATAACAGTATAATGTACATTGTTTTTAAATGCATTTCCTAAACCACTATCTTACTCCAAGAATCCTTTACATTGGAGTCCTCCCATTCATTTAAAAGATGGCTGGATTTATAAAACTACAGTTATATAGAATAGAGTATAGCAGGAAAAACAGTACCTTGTTGTCAAAGAGCTCCAGGGTGAATTCCCACCAGCTTGGGATCTTGGTAAAAAGATAAGTTACTTAACTCATGTCAGTCTCTATTTCTTTAACAGCAGAATTAGAATATCATCTACTTGCCAGGAGTTAGGACAGGACTGAGGGTCTGGCCTACACATTCTTTAAATTTTAGGAGCTCATTTGTTTTATAAGGCAAGGTACACATTTGCTGTAGCATGACACATAAGAGATGTTGGCTGAAAGGTATTTATGTTTTAAACACAAGTTCCAAAATGCTTAACACAGGCTTGGGATCCTATAAGCACTTAAGAGGCATATATTATATTTGTTACTCAAAACATATTTTGTGAGTCTCTCCTCTGCCAGGTCTGTGCTAGGTATTAGAAGCCAATTTCTCTGACAAAGTCACAAATTGGAGCTAGTTGCCTTACAGCCTTTCTTTCCAGCTCTGTCCTGTGCAATAAGAGATTTGACCAGCAAGAGCTAATGCCTCCAGGATTTAGAGCTGTATTTCATGAAAAAAAGAAATACATTATTAATGAAACAAAATACAACAGGTGCCCAAATGCCAGGTTTATTTATGCCAGTTGTCCTTGCCTGACTTCTCTCTGCAGATTCATTTGATCCACTTCAAGCTGCTCGTCAGAACACCGGGTGCATTCTGTTACTTTAAGTACATAGTACAATAAAATAGGAAACATCATTCCACACAAGGCTTCAAGATTGATCTCCTTAAGACAACACAGAAAACAATAATGAGATGGGCAAGTAAAACTAGAAATTCCTCAAGGGTGAAATGTATTTTCTTAGATTCATGCAAGCAAATGTGTTTGCAGAACTCCATCTCAGGAACGAAATGTAATTGTGTTGACAGCGAACACTGCCTTATCTTTTTTCATATCGTAAATGTTAAAATGTGACTGTATCTTTAAAAATCTGCTTTGACAGCTCAGATTTTTTAAATCAACATTTTCCATACCCAACTACTGTTGCCTTAGGTGACCACACAAAAATTTTAACAATTCTATGCTCCCTACTGTTATGTAATAAATATTTTGAATACTACTGTATTTAACATACAGGATTTGAACTAAGCAAAAAGAAAATCAAGGCCCTTCTACCACCAAGACAACATTCATGGCAATAGAGTCTCTCAGCCCAATTTGTACTATTGATCCAAAAATGTTATTCCAGGCCTACATACTTAAAGGGAAGGAGTTTCAAACACTAGTTTTCCAAACTCTACTACCAGTTCATTAGTGAACACTCATAACAGTTTCTACTTCCCCACATAACGTCATAACTGCAGAAGTCAGATAATGAAAATTCATTTGGTTACTTTCTCCTAGACAGCATCTGAGTGTGAATCTCAGAGTCTGAGAGACAGAATTTCAAACCCTGCATCTGTCTTGTGGTCTTCATTAATCTCAATTTCTTCACCAATGAAAATATTGGTAATAAAAATCTACCTAGTACCATGGTCAAGAAGATGAAATGAAGCAATTTATTTAAAGTCTCAGAACATAATAGACCCTCAATAAATTGTAGCTCTTTACAAATAGCCAAAGTAATCCTAAGCAAAAAGAACAAATTTGCAGGAATCACATTACTTGACTTCAAATTATACTACAAGGTGACAGTAATGCAAATAGCATGGTACAGGCATAAAAGTAGACACATAGACCAATGCAACAGAATAAAGAACCCAGAAATAAAGCCAAATACCTACAACCAGCTGATCTTCAACAAAACAGACAAAATCATACACTGGGGAAATGATGTCCTACTCAATAAATGGTGCTCGCAAAACTGGATAGCCTCATGCAGAAGAATGACACTGGATCCCTATCTCTCACTACACACAAAAATTAACACAAGATGGACTTAAGACTTAAATGTAAGACGTGAAACCATAAGAATGTTAGAAGAAAACTTAGGAAAAACTATTCTGAACATTGATCTAGGTAAGGAATTTATGACTAAGGCCGCAAAAGCAAATACAACAAAAACAAAAATAAATAATTCAGACTTTATTAAACTAAAATTTTTCTACACAGCAAAATAAATAATCAGCAGAGTAAATAAAAAACCTACAGAATGGAAGAAAATATTTGCAAGCTATACATCCAATAAAGGACTAATATCCAGAATCTATAATGAACTCAAACAAATCAGCAAAAAAAGCCAAATAACCCCATTAAAAAGTGGACAAGAGATGTGAACAAACATTTTTTAAAATAAGAGAAACAAATGTCCAACAAACATATGAAAAATGTTCAACATCACTAATCATCAGGGAAATGCAAATAAAACCACAATGAGATTTCACCTTACCCCTGTCAGAATGGCCATTACTAAAAAGCAAGAAAAAACACAATAGATGCTGGCATGGACGCAGTGAAAATGAAATGCTTACACACTTTTGGTGGAAATGTAAATTATTGCAACTCCCATAGAAAACAATATGAAAATTTCTCAAAGAACTAAAAGTAGACTTCTCATTCAATCTACTATTGGGTATCCCACTACTGAAGAGCTACCCAGAGGAAAAGAAGTCATTTTATAAAAAAGACACCTGCACTCACATATTTATTGCAACATAATTCACAATTGCAAAAATATGGAACCAACCTAAGTGCCCATCAACTGATGAGTAGATAAAGAAAATGTGGTACACACACACACACACACACACACACACACACACACCATGGAATACTACTCAATCATAAAAAAGAATGAAGTAATGTCTTTTGCAGCAATTTGGTTGGAACTGGAGACCATTATCCTAAGTTCCTAAGTGAAGTAACCCCGGAACAAAAAACCAAATAGTACATGGTCTTATGTATAAGTGGAAGCTAAGCAATGGGTATGCATAGTCATACAGAGTGACATAATGGACATTTGGAGATTCAGAAGGGGGAGGGTGGGAGAGAGTACAGGATGAAAAATTAACTATTGAGTACAACATACACTATTCAGGTGATGGGTACACTAAAAGCCTAGACTTCTCTACTATACAATTCACCCATGTGACAAAAAAAATTTGTACCCCCACTTCTATCAAAATAAAATTGAAATAAATAAATGGTAGATCTTATTACTGAGGAAAGATCAGACGATATATCAATGTCTACCAAAAGAGGAGGGTGAAAACAGGGCTCTTCCATTCAGAGCACCTGGAGTATCCAGGGTCCTCCCTGGAGACAGAGGCTTGATGCTTCACTAAGTTCAGCTGTGAAGAAGGAGAAAGGCAAAACAGAGAGACCTAGATGGGCATCGCCGAAACACATGACTTAATCAAAACATTAACACCTCTTCTCTGAACTTTCTAATTGCATTTTAATATTCTCTTTTCCACTTGGAATAGCCTGTCAATCCTACCATTCCTCCAGGGGATAATAAAGATCCCTTCAATGATGCACAGCTATCTGGCTGATGATGCTTAACTGTTGCTAAGAAATACCACAAAAACAACTTTCATTTTATGCAAATACCCAAATATATTCAAAAATTCATTCACTCAAATATATTCAAAAATCATCACTCCACTTTTGAAACATTGAGATGACCTAATACACATAAAAAAAGATAGCAAATCAAAATATCATCTTTTGATTGATAAAGAGTATAGCAGAGATCACAGTTTAATGTAAGAACCAGATTGGCTTGCTAATTGAATGCAGTGTTAAGCAGATTTACCTATCTAGTCACAGGCAATGCTGGACAAGAGCAGACAGGACTTAAAACACAGAGGACTTGAAGAGAATTGCTCCAAGAAGACAGCGTTACTGCAAAAGACAAAAGCAGGAGCTGAACTGGACATGCTCAGTTTATCCTTTCTAAATTTATATGAGTTACTCTGGGCAGGATAAAAGGCATGGAGAGTGGCCAGTATTGCCATGTTAATATTGTATTCCCTTAATTGGGAGAAAACTCCTAATATCAACAACCAGAAAATAAACTGAAAAACCTAAGAAATACAAAGCATTAATCCCTTGCCAAAGAGTAGGATCAATTCCCAAAAGGTGTCATATTTTACAAAAGTTAAAATTCTATTTAAACACATCTCCAGGCATAATAATAAAAGTTCTGGAAGACATTTGCATTCTTTAAGCAAAGCATATTATAAGAACCATCCTCAGTAGAACCAGTAAAACATCGTTCACTTGGGTCATAGTCTTAATCATTCAGGACCTACTGTTGCTGTGTGTTATGACTCTAAAGATCTAGACAAATCCCTTCTCCCAATGAGTCTGAAGCAAATTTACAAATGCGCACAGATGCCAGACAGGAATCAAAAGAGCTGCTAATACTTTTCTACTGGTAGAGATGGGATAGAAAATACAAGCTGAAAAGACAAATACTGCATGAGCTCACTCATGTGGAATCTTATAAAAAAAAATAAAGTGATATCATAGAAAGAGAGAGTAGAACAGTGGTTACCAGAGACTAAGGAGGGGGAAAGTGAGGGGAGAGGAGGGAAAGGTTGGTCAACGGGTACAAAGTTACAATTAGAAAGAATAAGTTCTGTTGTTCTCTTGCACAGCAGGGTGACCTTGGTTAATGTAAGGTATTCTATATTACGAATAGCTAGAAGAGAGGTTTTTGAATGTTCTCACTATAAAGAAATGATAAATGCATGAGGCAATGGGCACACTAAATACCCTGATTTGATCCTTATACAACATAAGTATATTGAACTATCAAATTATTCCTCCATAAGTATATACAATTACAATGTGTCCACTTAAAAATTAATTTAAAAACAAAAGAAAATACAACTTAGATCTTTGGCCAAGATTAAGCTTTCCACTCATTTTCCCCAAATTGAGTATATCCACCCCAAACTGCAGGTGTCCTCTCGGCAGGACCAAAGCCTACCCAGGTAATTGTCTGTAGGCAGAAAGACAACAGAAGAAACACAAAGTGCTTTCACCCAGGGAAGTAGAACAGGCTATGTTGTTCAAGGTATGTTTAACTCTGTTCCCTCTCAGAGAGGAAAGTAAGCTCATGAAAATAAACTGAAAAACCTAAGAAATAGAAGGCATTAATCCCTTGCCAAAGAGCAGATCCTTGCCGTCTCACCAAGAGAAGAATCATTCTGCTTTGCACACAGAGGGATTAGTAAAAAGTGTAAGGGGGTATAGAAGACTTTTGCCCCATATTTTCAGAAGTATGAAATGTGGAAAGAAGGAAAAAATCATTTGCCCTGACACATTACGGTGATTTGTAAAGACAGATTCTGTTCCAAGTACCTTTGCCTTTTGTGGTGGGTGTGAATTTCAATCCATGTTTTCATGTGTGCAGAAAAATATAACTTGGTTGTTACATAACTCATCATAATTCCATTTATAAGAAGAATGTGACCATTTTCCCAATTTACTCTGGATCACTTCACTTCTCATGTACTATATGGGTATCATTATCAATAGCTCCCTTTTCACCCTCAAATGTCACATTTGGACAATAAATTACATGGTCTTCCTAATAATATGCCATTATAAAAAGTGGGTGGTAGAAACTTAGTCCCAGTCAATCAAGAGCGTTCCCCTTTTACTTCAGTGTGGGGCCTAAGTTCTGGGTCGGGGTGGGGAGGAGGGTTTGGCCTCATGTGGCACCAAGGCACTCAGAAAGGAAGGCATCAGGTCCAGGCAGGCAGCTAGCTACTCGACCATCTGTGGGAACCTCCTTGTCCTTGCCTCGACTTCACGTGTCAGCCCATGCAGGGGCTGCCGTTTCTTTGGTCTCAATCTTGTCAGAAAGGAATCCCACAGTTGAATTTTCTCCATTATGTTACTTCAGATGCAAGAGAGTTAATATGAAGCTACCCATACCACACTGACACAAAACAAATTATGAAGGCGTCTAAAGCCTGTGTCACTTCCACGCCTCCATCCAGCATGAAGAAATCAGTCTACTTCTTGTGTGTCATACTGGGCCCACTATGGATCCAGCCTCCTTGCCTAGAGATTGTTCCATCATTCTTGCCCCTTGCTACAGTACAGGAAATTTTGTAAAACTGCTCCCCAGGTCTTGTTGTTTCCTCAGCCTCCATCAGGAAAGGGGCGTGACATGCCCTTGCCTCTTTGAGATCCACCAGACGATTCTTGATTTTGTATTCACACCACCCAACCCCACCATAGCATGGCTCAAGGAGGCAGAGCATGGGACCATCAGTAAGTATAGCTGATTATAATTATCATTATTAAGTCTCCGCTTCGTCTACAAAAAGGTGTGATAAAATCTGTTTTACCAGATTATGATGAAGTTCAAAGAAGTCAACCTTTATCAAAAGGAAATTGCAAAGTATATGTAAACACTAGCATTTTTCTTCATCTGACTGTGAGTTGAGGGAAGTGACTGTGTTTTAGTTTTCATTTTTGCCTTCTCACATAGTAATTTATGTATAATGAGTTTAAATAATGTTTTCAGTAAAATGATTACCTAAAACATTATCAAACAAGCTTACAACATAATTAAAAACATTTCTTTTCCATCAAAGTAAGTAGGAATAATGTCCTGTAGACATTTTATAGTGCCTAGCATTTAGCACAGTGGTAAGCCCATAACAGCAAAGTAGAGAATATTTGTAGAATGATTCATACACTTTATAAAATATGTTTAACTGGCTACCTGTGGCTCTTAAAGCAAGAATATAACTTCAAAAATTTGTCTTGTAAGAAGAATGAGAAAATCAAGTTCAAAAAATCACAATAATATTCTAGAAATAATTGACCACCAAAATAATTGATACCAAAACAAAAGCACAAAGAAAACGTTAATAAATTAATTAAAATAATAAGGAACTAAGACGTATTTAAAATAATAATGCACTATCATCAATTCATGTTTACCCTTGCTAAATGAGGCATGGGAAAACTACCAAAAAATAAAGTAAAAATTGTTCATTTTAAGGATTTTTGTGCCTCTTTATCCTACTCTCTAAGTGAGAGTAATAGAATGTTCAATGTCCGTATTCCAAGCAGAAGAATGGGTATTACTCAAAACAGACTGTCAATCCCTAAACAATGGACAAATACTAGAATATATATTTCTTTCAACGTTATATTTTTAAAATTTAAAAGTAAAAGCAATTGAAGTATTTGAAATTTGGAAAACAATTCCAAAAAATGTGATTACAAAAGCAATGATTCATAAATTCATTTAAGAATTTTTAAATTCTTAAATTCATTTAAGAGTTTTTGATTCATAGTAAGCTTTCATTTTTTAGCATGGTCATAATCAGTTACATTTACATTAATAATACCTAATATAAATCTAACAAATAATCACAAGCTTTGGTTCTATGCAATAGAATTTTACTAATCAAAAGAATTTTTAAAATTAGGAATTTGCCATACATGTTCAGGCTCTATTCTGTAAAGATGATGCTTAAAAGGTCTACTCACTTTGGGCAACATTGTAGTAACTACACCTGACAGGTGAGTCCACCTGATTCAGAGAACCTTCATTAACACTAGTAGATACATGCTTTTAACTTAGGACCAATGCCTGGAACATGGCAGGCAGGCAATAAATATAGCTGTTGTTATTCTCAGTATAATCATATGCCCACATCAACAGCTGTCATGCTCCAAGGACAACTAATCCCACTTCACTAAAATATTAGTGAAACCCATAAAAGGACAAGATCTTTTCTAAACCTGGTCATTGACATTTACCACTTGCATTGCCTTGATTCTTGTGATCCACTTTAGTCCACCTCGAATTGTTCTCTGTACAAAAACTGCCAATGTCTAAGCATTCTGAAAGTAGTCTGGGTTCCCAGCTGCTTAAAGAACAGAGTCTTCCCCAACTGTCATTCTATTTCTGAACCTTCTAACTGCTGTACACATCTCCACTGTGATCAAATAAAATGGAGTCCTCTGTAGCTGCCCATTACAAATACCTTTGCTCTGAGTCTCGGGAAAGGGATGTTTCTTGTTGTTAAGACACTCAAGTTTAAAAAAAAAATTGTCTCCACTTTGTACTGTGGGATAGAAATCTTAGTTCATAATCAAGTGCAAAAAATTATAATCTTATTTTATAACAATTTAGTTAGTATTTTGTGTCACATCATGACATGGAAAAATAAATATTGTCTCCATAAAACTAGGATTTTTCTCCTTTTGCCAAGTGACAAAAAAGGTACAATGAGGATTGGGTGTTTAGTCCCCAGCCTTTGGCAGATGATGGAGTGAGAGGGAGAAGAGTTCTATCTTATTTTCTTTTTTTTTTAAAGTGAAAAAGCAACTTTATCTTATTTTTAGAAAAAAAGCATATTTATAATACTTTATATAATTTTGAAATTAACATTTAATAAGAGTAATAAACTTAAATGTAATACATAATGAAAACATGATTGGGAGATTTCAGTAAATAAAACCAGGTAGACGTAGAGTTGAAGAAAGAGATGGTAGGAAAGCAACATGGGGATTTACTCCTGACAATATAATTCCCAACTGCCCTCCAAAGAGCAAGGTGCAGTATTTCCCAGACAGCTATCTGCATGGGACACTCCTTCTCACTTCCTGCCTTCCTTTGCCACTTCTCTCTCAGCTCCTAGTTTAAATATCTCCTCCGGAGACAAGTTTTCCACTTATCCCATATTTAGATGTCCCTGTTATTCATGCTCACAGCCCTCAAGGCATCTTTTTTATAACAGTCATCACATTTGTTCATTTTTGCTCCATGTCTCCTTTTTTTAAAATTGCTATAGGTACATAATAGTTGTATATCTTTATAGGGTACCTGTAACATTTTGATACAGGCATACAATGTGAATTAATCAAATCAGGGTAAGTGGGGTATCCATCACCCTCAGGCATTTATCATTTCTTTGTGTTAGGAACATCCCAGTTCCACTCTTTTAGTTACTTTAAAGCAGTGCTCCCAGCCTTTTTTGGCACCAGGGACTGTTTTCATGAACACAATTTTTGCAGGGACCAGGGAGCGAGACGATGGTTTCAGGATGATTCAAGCACATTACATTTATTGTGCACTTTATTTCTATTATTGTTACACTGTAATATTAATATATAATGAAATAATCATATAACTCACCATAGGTTGGGGACCCCTGCTTTAAAGAATACCATAACTTGTCGATTATAGTCACTTTGTTGTTCTATCAAATATTGTTCATTCTCTCTAACAACCTCACTATATTTTTTAACCCATTAACCATCCCCACTTTATCTCCCCCTCCCCACTACCTTTCCCAGACTCTGGTAACTATCATTCTACTCTTTGTCTCCATGAGATCAGTTGTTTTTAATATTTAGCTCCCACATGAGTGAGAACATGCTAGATTTGTCTTTCTGTGCTTGGCTTATTTCACTTAACATGTTCTCCAGTTCCATCCATCTTGTTGCAAATGGCAGGATTTCATTCTTTTTTGTGGCTCTGTAACATTCCATCGTGTGTACGTACCACAATTTCCATTCATCCATTGACGGACACTTAGATTGATTCCAAATATTGGCTACTGTGAATAGTGCTGCAATAAACATGGGAGTGCAGACATCTTTTTGATATACTGAATTGCCCTCCTTTGGATATATACCCAACAGTGGATGAGTGGGTCATATGGTAGCTCTCTTTTTAGTTTTTTGAGGCACCTCCATACTGCTCTCCATAGTGGTTGCACGAATTACATTCCCACCAACAATGTATGAGAATTCCCTTTTCTCCACATCCTAGCCAGCATTTATTATTAGTTGTCTTGTTGATAAAAGCCATTTTAACTGGGGCGAGATGATATCTCATTGTAGTTTTGATTTGCATTTCTTCAATGACTGATGATGTTGAGCACTTTCTCATATACCTGTTGGCCATCTGTATGTCTTCTTTTGAGAAATGTCTTTTCAGATCCTTTGCCCATTTTTGAATCAAACTATTTGACTTTTTCCTATTGAGTTGTTGGAGCTCCTTATATATTCTAGTTATGAGTCCCTTGTCAGGTAGTTTGTAAATATTTTCTCCCATTCTGTGGGTTGTATTTTTCCTTTGTTGAGTGTTTTCTTTGCTATGCAGAAGCTTTTTAGCTTGATGTGATCCCAACTGTCCCATTTTGCTTTGGTTGCCTGTGCTTTACGGGTATTACTCAAGAAGTCCTTGCCCAGATCAATGTCTTAAAACATTTCCCCAGTGTTTTCTTTTAGTAGTTTCATAGTTTCTGGTCTTAGATTTAAGTATTTAATCCATTTTGATGTGATTTTTGTATATTGTGAGAGATAAGGGTCTAGTTTCATTCTTCTGCATATGAATATCCAGTTTCCCAGCACCACTTATTGAAGAGACTGTCCTTTCCCCAGTGTATGTTCTTGGCACCTTTCTCAAACATAAGTTCCACAGGTTCCCTGTTCTCAGTCTCCAGTGCCCATTATACCTGCTCTGCGCTTGCGTGGCCATAGCTTAGTTCCCGCTCCTTTCTTTTCCCCGGGGCTCAGCCCAATCCTCTCCACGGGGACCCTCCCTGCCTCTCCTGATTAGGACATTACCCCTGGGTGAGGCCTCACAAGCCCCTCAGCTTCGGCCACCAGGTGTGCGGGTGTATGCCACGGGGCCAGCATCTTCTCTTCCTCCCGCACCTGTGGGCCTCAGAGACAGTGACGGCAAATGTGCTACACAGGGCTCTACCCCTCACGCTGACCCACTTCACAGGTAGGGAAACTATGGCAGGGAAGGAGAGGGGCTGGCCCCAGGCTACATGCCAGACCATGGTGGGACCCTCGGGGGTTCCCCAGACCACTGGAGGCCCCAGACCGCTCCGCCCCGATGGTGCCTCGCCATGCGCCCGCCAACTTTTCCATCTCCTTTGAACGCTTCTGGAGAAGCCTTTCCAGATATTCAGAGGAATTGAGTGTTGTTGCGTGTTTCCTTCTAACCCAGTGTAGGTCCAGAAATGCCATCTGGGAACTAGGGCCTAGACTCAGGGGCTTCAGGATTCTGCTTGGTACTTTATTTTACTGTGGCTGAGCTAGTACCCAAGTTGCAAAACAAAGTCCTCTGAACCTGTCCCTCTCCTTTCCCCAGGTACATCAAGACTCTCCTGATCCACATTGCCTAGAGCTGGGGGAGGGGTGACATAGGCACTAGCTAGGCCACCACTACTGGTGTCTCACTGGTTCATGTGCACCCCAAGTCCACTGTCTCTGAGCCAGCACAGCCATAGGAATTGCCCAAGGCCTGCAGCCTTTGTGGCCCAACTGCCCTATGAATTTAGTCCAGACCCCAGGCTGCTTTTTGTCAGCCAGTGGTGGGTCTAGCCGGAACTCCGATTTCAAGGCGGAGGATTTCCCTGTGGCCAGGATGGTCTAAATGGTCCCTCCATGGGCACCGGCAGATTTCTGCCCTGTGCTGTGTCCCCCTGTGCCAGGATGGCCCTGCGTTTCAATGCAAAGCCCCATTATCACTTCACTCTCCCTCCCCGCGGCACACAGATTCTCTTTCCACTTGGTGCACTGGCACGGCACTGCAGGGGCATGGGGGAGGGGTGGCGTGGGCAATGTAAGACTCTTTCCTGCCCTTTTCAGAGCCTCTTTCCTTGATATAATATTAAACCAGGTAGTACAATGGCTCACCTGATTCTTGGTTCTTCTGAACATGCTTCCTTGCATGGACAGTTGTTGAATTTGGTGTTCGTGCTGAGGGACGATAGCTCCAGGCTTCTATTTGGCCACCTTGCTCCACCCCTCTCTGACTTTCGAAGTCACATGACCACAAGAACGTCTATATGGACTACGTCATCCCATCTTGTCCTCGCTATTCAATATATTCCTGTTGCCTGAACTATCCTTTGTTTCTATCTGCCTGGTCAGCTGATGAGAATCTGAAAGGCCGACAAAAGTCCCACTTCCTCAGCTGTAGCCCTGCTGGCTCCGCTCCCAGGGCTCCTCCCGGGGAGACCGGCACGGCGCCCTCTCTGTCAGGTCTACGGGTATCCGTAGACTTATCACGCCGCCTTGGTCTCTCTTCTTCCTGCTGGCTTAGCAGAAACTCCTCGGCGCTGAGGTGCCCCTCACAGATCTTTGTTGCTGTTGGTTTTTAATCTGTGGACCCCTTCCTCCTCCTACACGAGCGTGTAGGCTTTTAGAACTTGAAAGCTAGAATGCTTCCAGTTCCTCAGGAAACAGACGCTCAGGTGAATACGTGGAGACGCTTTCAGGAGCAATACCTGTAAGAAAAAGAGAGCAGCAGACTGAGAAAAGGGGACGGTTCAACAAGGATACAGTTGTAACAGAGGCCACGGCTGACCTCACGGAGAGTGCTGAAGCAGGTGTGCTCTTCAGAGATGCCCCACACTGAAGTGAAGGCTGAGACCTGTGCCCCCTCACTGGTAAAGCATTGAATAAGTGCTGGCCAGAAAGGAACATACCTTCGGACAGGGCTGCTCCCATCAGTCGTGGGCAACTACTGAAGCCAACGGTAAGTCACACTCCTATTAGCTGAGGTAGTGGCTCAGTCCTGAAGTGGGCATGTGGGTGGCACACTTCAGTATCCACCACACCAGAGATTCTCACATTTCAGCTGCATCAGAATCACTTGGAGAGACTTGTTTTTTTTCTTTCGTTTTTTTTTTTTTTTGGAAACAGAGTCTTGCTCTGTTGCCCAGGCTAGAGTGCCGTGGCGTCAGCCTAGCTCACGGCAACCTCAAACTCCTGGGCTCAAGCGATCCTCCTGCCTCAGCCTGCCAGGTAGCTGGGACTACAGGTACGCACCACCATGCCCAGCTAATTTTTTCCGTATGTTTTTAGTTGTTCAGCTAATTTCTTTCTATTTTTTTTAGTAGAGACGGGGGTCTCACTCTTGCTCAGGCTGGTCTCTAACTCCTGAGCTCAAACGATACTCCCGCCTCGGCCTCCCAGAGTGCTAGGATTACAACCGTGAGCCACCATGCCCGGCCGAGGGTTTGTTAAAACACAGACTGTGAGGTTCAACTCCAGAGTGGGATTCATCAGGTCTGGGTTTAAGCTGGAGAATCTGCCTTTCCAACAAGTTCCCAAGTAGTCCTGAGGGTGCTCTTTGGGGTCACCCTTTGAGATCCATTGCACTACATTATTCTAGGTTTATTCGCCTATTTTCCTTCAACAGAGTAAAGAGCACCTTAAATCTGGGGAAGTACAAGAAAGAGAAACAAAATAGGAGGAGATTGGAGGATAAGAGTCTGTTACTATATTTTTATATACTGTCCTGCCACAACTCACTGAGATAATGCTTCTTTTTTCATTACTTTGGGGTTCTTTATTCTATATTTAGTTCCTTTTTCTTCCCTTTCTTCCATTAATTAAATGGGGTTTTATTTCCTCCCTGATTATTTCCAACATTTCACTGTCAACTTTTCCCTACCCTGGCAGCAGTAACTCCCAACATCACCTCATTCTGATTTACTCATCCATTCAGAAATTATTTGCTCTGTGTATAGTTTCATTTATTATAAATCTGAATTCACTAGTGTAAAAAAATTTTGTACAATTTAATTATTATCTTCAGCAATGTAAGTTGTGGGAACAACTAAAGATGGGAAAAGCCACACCCACAAACCCTGGATGGCCTGCAAGCATGGCTATAAATGACAGAATGACTCCTAAATAGAAAGTTGACAGGTGTGTAAATGAGCACGATACAATGTTACCATGTCTAACATGAAGTAGAGTGCAGGGGCGTTGACATGGGTTTCTTGTTACAGCCAGATTGGTTGGATTATGATCACGCTGAAAGGTGACAGGCAGACACTTCTCCGAAGAAGAGTTCTCATCATGTTCTGTACTAAAAACACCAATTCAGTGAAGCACCGTGAGTAAGTAAATGATGACCCTGCCCAACCAGGCAAGGTCTGGAAAAATTCCTACTTCCCTCCCCCCAGCTTCCTGCATACTCTTCCGCATAAAGTTGTTATTTGTGACATTTCACTTTTATTTTTGCCTCTCATGACAGAGCCCCTCCTTGTTCTTTTTAACATTGTTTCAATACATAAAATAGCAAAATCTCGTATTTTCCTTTTTCTCTTCCTCTGCAAAGATCCCAAATCCTCCAACTCTTTAATATAACCCAGCCTCTATAGTACAGCAGTGCCCGTTAGCCTCGAGGGATATGTTATTATACAAAACCCCCAGTGGATGCCTGAAATCACGGATCACAGTGAACCCAATTGCTGTCAATTGGAACACGTCTCTGTTCATGTCTTCCACTCACAAATGTAATGCCCTTTCCATCTTAACTAAAAACTTACGCTCTTTCGCAGTTTGAGGTGCAGCAGCAAAACTAGCACAACATTTTTTCCTTCTTCACAATTTCATAGATAGAAGATTCATTTTTACCATAGATCTTAGCAACTTCAGCATACAATTTTTTTTTGTTTCCTTATTAAGTCCAGAGTTTTCACCTTTTCAGTTCAAAAAAAAACACTTTTCAGCTTCTCTTTGGAATATTTGAATACTCTTGTACTTTGGGGGCATTATTAAGTAAAATAAGGGTTGCTTTAACACAAGCACTGTGATACCACAGCAGTTGATCTAATAACTGAGTGGCTGCTGAGTGACTCATGGTAAGGAGTGTAGACAGTGTGGAAACACTGGACACAGGGATAATTCCCATCCCAGGAGGGACAGAGTGGCACAGTGTGAGATTTCATCACTACTCATAACAGCATGCAATTTAAAACTTATGAATTGTTTATTTCTAATATTTTCCACTTGATATTTTCCAATTGTGGCTGATCACGGGTAACTGAAATTGCAGAAAGCAAAACTGTGGATAAGGGGGGACTACCATATTCACTCTTCTGGGCATTGTGGCTAATGAATGGCATGTGAAATTTGAAAATCATTTATTTCTAATTCAAGAAGATATTCGAAGAACATCTATGAGAAAATAATGTCTCTGAGGATATATTAGAAAAATTAGGATTCTTTGGGATGGAAATTAAAGTTTAGGGCTAATTTAATCATCTTCTTTAAAGATGTGAAGGACTTCTATCTTAGTCAGCTTGGGCTGCTATAACAAATCCCCATAGTCTGGGTGGCTTAAATAACAGAAATTTATTCCTCACAGTTCTGGAGGCTGGAAGTCTGACATAGGTGCCAGCATGGTTCGTTTCTGGTGGGGGCCCTCTCCCAGGTCACAGGCTGCTCTCATCCTCTCACTGTACCTTGGGGAGAGAGAGCTACAGAGCTCTCTGGGGTCCCTTTTTTGAGGGCCCTAATCAGATTCATGAGGCCTCCACCCTCTTAACCTAATTACCCCCCAAAGACCTCACCTCCTAATACTATCTCATTGGAGGTTGGGATTTCAATGTGTAAATTTGGGGAGGACACAAACATTCAGTCCCTAACAGCATCTAACAGGTATGAATGAGGAGAGGGGAAGAAAAGCAAGGACAAACACTCAATATCTGCTAAGAAACAAGGAACAATATAAACTAGAATGAGACCAGGTGTGGTGGCTGTAATCTGTAATCCCAACTACTTAGGAGGCTGGGGTAGGAGGATCACTTGAGTTCAAGACCAGCACATCAGTCTGGACAACATAGCAAAACCTTGTCTCTTTAAAAAAAAAAAAAAAAGTTTAAAAAACTAGAATGAAAGGTTTCCTAGCTAAAAGTTCAACACTAATTGAGCACCCCCTTCCAAAACTATGTTATTTCTTTTCCTTGGGATCCTATAAAACAAAGCAATGTCATATTTCAAAACAGGATTAGGTGTAGGCCTATCAGGAGACAGGCTAGTAGAATAGATGACCTTCTGAGTTCTTTTCCCACCCTAAGATTTTATCCTTTATGATAGCAGTTAGAGACATTCTGCCGGGCAAAATTGATTTCTGGCAAAGGACATATCTCCAAAGAGCCATTTTTCATAGCTTTATATACAATTTTTATTGATGCTATAATCTTCAAAGACTGAAGACTGAAGAGATGGCTCCCATGCAATAAAAACCCTTAGGCTGCTCGAGCTGTTTGCTTGGAAAGATTTACATTGCTATGATGTCTTGAAGTTTCTAATTCATCGTCCCCCAAATCTAATATTTATATTATATGGAACCTGGTTAGAGTAACAGTATGGGACTACAATAATATAAATTTGGAGCGTAACTCCACTCCCAAAATATTTAAAAATGCTATCTCTATGACTTATAAAATGTTTTTCTCATGTTAGTTTATTTTCATTCATAACGTTTTATAAGGATCAGGTTAATCAATAGAGAAAAACAATTTGAGAGGGCTAGACTCACTCTTTAAAGAAAAAATTTCTAAGATGTCATGTGTATATTTTGCCATTCTGAAACATAGGTTGTCACCAAAGCACAGGGTACTAGAAAGAGGAATAGAAATCAAAGATAAAAATTTTCTCAACTTGAAAATTCCCTAACTGTTTCCTACATATCAAAATTCTATTATTAATATATAATACCATTGAAGTCCAGCTAAAATATCATCTTGTCCCTCCCCTAACCCCACAATGTTATGGTAGAACTAGTCAAATTGCCCTGAATTTAAATCCTAATTTCAAACACTGTATATGTAAACTTGTACATTTTATTTAACATCTCTTAACCTCAAAATAAAATTGGCACATGTATGTTTCCAAGAACATCTACCACAGTGTCAGAGACAGAATAGGTATTCATCAAACATCAGTCCCCACCCACAAACTATTCAAATGGATCATTTTTGCATTTATGATAGCAATTGCTTCATTCTCCTTAGCAAAATCACTATTGCTAATATGTCTGTATCTATTGTACAAATATAATTTCCTTAAGACCAAGTACTGTGCCTTAGTCGTATTTACAAATCCTTGATGGCTAATGTGTTACTATCATATAATTAGTGCCAAAATGCATATATATTGAACACTTTTGTCTTCATCTCTTAAAGCTCAAAAAACACTAAATGTCAAACTTTTTAAAAGATACTAGAGCTTTTTTAATAGCATAAAATGTTCATCTTGATCTCATTTTCCGGCGTAAATGAAAGTTCTGGGTAAACAAAAAATGATGAGCAAAAACTGAAGACAAGCTGTCATTTTCTAAAATTTACTGCCATACCATAATCTGAGCTGATTTCAGGGACATTTTGATTGAAAGGGGTAAGAAAAGCAAACAGTGTCAAGATTATATGAAGAGAAAAAAATTAATTCTGGCTATTATTATTTTAATGTAATATCTAATATAAGTTAGGGGTGTGCATAGTAAAATTTTTAAATTAGGTCATATTTACAAATATGCCCTCACGTGTATGTATAATTATGTAATCATTCCCTTTTATTTGGGGCTTTTTAATTTCTAAATTTTTATTTTATAAATGTTTATTTAAAGAATTTTAAAGGAAATTCAGTTACTGTATTGAAATTTAAGATAATAGATCTGAGTCTAAATCATGCCATCAAAAGAGCTTAAAATATTATTCAATGAATGACTTCAATAAAATATCAAGAATTATATAGTTGGTTAAAGGATACAAAATTTCAACTAGATAGTAGGACTAAGTTCTAGAGATCTATGGTACAACATGGTGACCATAGTTAATAACAATGTATTGTGTTCTTGAAAATTGCTGAGAGAGTATTTTAAGTATACTCATCACAAAAAATAATACGTATGTGAGCTAATGCCTATGTCAGTTAGTTTGACTTAGCCATTCCACAATGCACACGTTTCAAAACAGCATGTACACAATAAAAATATCCAATTTTTGTCAATTAAAATAAATAATTTTTTAAAGAACTATTTTATCTACCCATAAAAAATAGTTGATGAGTTGTTTTTCAACAAATTTATGGTTATTTTATAGACAAAGTCTAAGGCTGAAACCACAAAAGCCAAAATTTTACAAATTATACTTTTTTCTTTTGGCCCAAACTATGACTGATTGTTAGGGAAGGGATGGGGGAGCCAGAATGAGGATTAGAGATGTGAAGTACTATAAGAACACAAGGTACTATCTATTATAAGTATTTCCTGTTAAAAAAAAAAGAAAAACTCTGATATTTATCATAAATTGGTAGAAACAGAAACTAAAGAATGAACCAACACTTAGCATGCTCAAAGACATAAGTGGTTGGTTTGGTAACCAAGTTAAAGATGTTTTCCTCAGTTTAGTCTTCAAGGCCCTCCAAATGTGGCCCCAGCCTTCTTCTCTGGCCTCATGCTCTACATGTGACCTATCCAGGAACCTACCATAATCCCAAATGTTGAAATCCTGAAAGATCAAAATCTCCAAAATACAATTCTGGAAAAAATAATTTTAAAAATTCTTTAAAATACATTTATCTATATTTTAAAAGGGGGATTTATTTGAAAAACATAAAAACACAACAGAATATGTCATAGGCCCCTTTACACAATAAAATAGGAAATAATAATATACTTTTTTAAAAAGCTAAATCTGAGCATGCTTCTTTAGAGATACATTCTGTGCTGTATTCTTTCAGTGAATGGAAATGTTTTCCACAGAGAGAATGCTTTAAGCACGTGTGGGGAACACACTTTTGAAGGACATTTCTTCGCTTTCTTTCTAAGGCCTAATTTTGAGAGGTTTACATATACATATTTAAAAGGCAAATCTATGCATGCTTTCTTTTAGATTTAGCTTTTTTTGGTATTTTTTATTGATACATAATAGATGCACATATCTTCAGGGTATGTGATATTTTAAAACATTTATATAAATAACATACATATTTTTGCAAACATAATTACACTTAGGTATACTAATGACAGTTGCATGGGTATAACAGTTGTCAACAGATGAACCATATTCATAAAGAAATAGGTCAAAAAGAAATAAATGAACACATATTACTATGATCGGTAATTGTGTGCACCCAGCTTTATAACTGTGGTCATCCAAAATATCAAGAGGAACAACCAAGTGTTTTGATGAGAGTAATCAAAAACCTCAATGGGTCACCAATGTAGTTATCCAATGAGCCAAGATCACGGGAGATTTTATCTTTCACAAATGCAAACATACAAAAAAAAAAAAAACTTCATTTATTGAGGAAGTTTCAACGTTTTTGCATACACACACAATGCTTTCTTTCACGCAAAGTCAACATTGTCATAATGCACTTTCATGGAGTCAAATTTGCAAAAAAAAAAAATGCATTAAATGAATAAGAATTCTCTAAAAGTCTCTATACAATTTATACCTCCAGTATTGGAAATGATTCAAACATGAAATATATAGCATAGCTAATTGTAAAAAGTAATGCTGACAATTAAGAATAGTGGAAAAAATTAAAAGAAAAATAAGAAAAACTAATAAGAAAATTTGACATATGTAAAAGGATATTATAAGGATACATTGTAAACAATTGCATGGAAATAGTCCATAAAAGATGGCCAGCTTTCACACTCATAAACTATGTTTTGAAGACTTACATGACAATAAATAGCTGCTTTTTTTCATGGCTCTCCTCAAAGAATACATCCACATTCTTTTTTTGTTTTGTTTTGGGGTTTTTTTTGTTGTTTTTCTTTCCCTGATATTGACAAATTTATTGAAGTATAATTTACATTCCATGCCATAATTCCATTTTAAGTGAACAATTAAATGATTTTTAGTAAATTTACCAAGTTGTACAGCTATTCACATAAATCAGTTTTAGAAGATTTCCTTCCCC
>CAUYRT010071996.1:0-11287 GCA_963574885.1 Lepilemur ruficaudatus
TAATTTCTTTCTTTCTGTTTATAGTAGAGACGGGGTCTCACTCTTGCTCAGGCTGGTTTCGAACTCCTGACCTTGAGCGATCCGCCCGCCTCAGCCTCCCAGAGTGCTAGGATTACAGGCGTGAGCCACCGCGCCCGGCTCAAGTCTAGTTAAATCTTTAACCTTTAAGATAGCTCCATTCCAGGCTCTGTTTATTTCCATAGCCATACACTTACATCCACCAGAACTTATGGTTTTGGTTCTTTCTTTGACAAGTCTCTTGTCTCTCTTGTTTTCAGTTTTGCCCCTTACCAATTCATTTATCACACAGCTTCTAGAATATTTCTAGAAGGCTAGTAAGATTGTTACTGCCCTGCTTAAATCCAGACAGAGAATACTCAGTCTGCAGCATGTACCTGCCCATCTATTGTGCAATGTCGCAGTTTACTTGGTGCTGTAAATGGCTTATAGGAGTGCTGGCATTTGATACTGCAGTGGCCAAGAAGGCTGAAGCCCTTAGCCTAGTCTCTTCTGCTTAGCAGTATGAATACAAATTTTCTTTATGTGTCATGACATTAAAAAGACAGAAAAGCACAGCAGCCCTATAAAGTCTAAATTCTTTGGCCTATTTCAGATATTCTCTACTTTTCCTTTTTGCCTCAGTTCCACCACACCTACCTTCATTTACTTGTAGTTTTCTGAACTCTTTGTCATATACTGTATCTATCCCCCAAGATCCATTTCCTTTTTGCTATACAGCTCCTAATAGTCTACAGAGACAGCTCTGCTATGATCTATGCAAGGAGCTATTTCTAACTCCCCACCTCCAAAATTCCTATATATGACGTTTGTTTTCTTCAAGGCAATCAGTCTTAACACAATAAAGAATGCCTCTTTTATCTGGTTTATTCTTATTTTTACGAACAGCCTGGTACACATTTGGCACTCAATAAATATTTTCTTGAATGTACTAACTTCTGAATCAGTTTTCTTACCCATAGGAAAGTCCGTGTGCTACTTCCTGTTTGGCAAAATTGTGAGGAGCATGTACTTTTTAAAAAAGTGCTAAGCCTTTACAGTACAGATAGGTAAATCAAGACAATTACTACAGGAGATTTTTATGAAAACTGAAAACCTGTACAGGTAAAATGGCCGTAGGATTCAGGAAAAGTAGAGGTAAGGAAACCAGATTTTAGCTATTATGACTCGTCAGCCAATGGACTCCAGGAGGCCTCGCCGCTGGCACGTTTGCGTTCCCGTCTGAGAAGTGGGTTGTTCGCAGACCACGCTCTGTACAGCGCTTGTGCTCAGTATTCTGCATCTCCGAAACGTCTGGAGACGCAGACACGAAAAAGGAAATCCGGATCCTGAGAGATCTACGTAAAGGCAGGGATCCCGAACCAGGCCTGGGAAAAGGGGGCAAGAGCCCCACCTCCCAGTACCGTGATCTCTCCGGAGGTACAGAGCATCTTGCATGGATAGAGGAACTCAGGAACCCGTCTACACCCACTTAGAGTCGGGGGGTGGGGGGAGGTTCAACACCTGTCTAGGGAAAAAGGAAGACTCAGTTCTCAACTCACATCAGATACCGGAAGTACGTCACCAGGTTCGAATGCAATTCTGCCAGCTCGTCTGCCGCCTCTCTAGGAAACTTGGAGGACTCATCATCTCAGTGGTTAGTTTGTGCCCAACACAAGGCTGACGTTCGCAAGCTCAAAAGCCTTCCCAGAAAGTCTTAGGCAGAAATGGTTCACCGTGTCCCGCAGCCACTCAATCTGGGCTGACTTCTTTACTCCCCACTGAAGACACCTACCGCTTTCACCGGATCGTACCCGGCACCCTGGTCCTCAGAGCTCCCGGATGTAAGGATCTTTCCCTGGAGCCTTCAGAGAGATTCATCAATTTATCCCTAACTAACACCTTCAAACACAACCAGGCCCCTGGCACAAATGATATGGGGGCGGGAATCTAGGCACAGGCATACTCAGAGTTGCTCCTCCCCCGAGCCCTGGTTATGTCTCTCGGAAGATGTAAGGCTTTCAAAGCAAAAAAAAAGCCCCCCGGGTCTGATATAATATCTGTAGGATACAAATTGTTCGGTTATCTTTACTGTGCCCTGGCAGAAGGGTCAGAAGCAATAGTCAACACCCACCTGAGAAAAGCGTCAATATGAGGGACAGATGTTGGCTCTTCATTGTTTTAAACGTTTAAATAAATCAGGTGCCTCTGAATAACTTAATCACTAGCAAGTTTTGGGCTTATAGATCCCTGACTACATACCCTTCTATACTGAATTCGCAGAAAGCAGTGGTGGTGATGGGAAGCCACCACTACCCCCATCCCCATCCCCTTAGTCAATGATCTTGAGGCAACTGCTGAATATGACAGCAGGGTCACTTGTAGCAGTTTGTCTTTGGCACCATGCAATGGTAAGAGGGTTCTGGCTCCACAAAAACGGATTATGTGGATTAAATGTAGTAACTTATGAAACTATTTGGCACAAAGTCTAGCTCTCCATTCATCCTAGCTACCTGCTTAAAATGGCTCACCCTCTGCCCTATCTCTGCAAGCTTCTGATCTAGTGCCCTATCTTCCCACTTTCCTCTACAATATAAGGTCTAATACCCTACTCCATCAATCCCAATACCACTCTGGTGCTTCCACCTTATTTGGTAAACCATTCACTTAATAGGTTCATCTTAGGTATCTAGCTATGTTAACAGAGAGTTTAATTTGTGTGTGTGGGTCCCCTTTGTTTTGTTTTTGTAGACATACTGTCCCACCCTTTCTTACCTAATCCAATAGATCTGTTATTAGGACTTACCCTGTTGTAGGTGGCTACTCCTAAGTTTCCAACAGCCTTTTTCATATATGTTCTGCCTTAGTTTTCATGAGAGAACATTGTGTTCTCATGTGTAATTATTTACAGCACTCCCTTTCATTCTCAAAAATGTCTCAGATGGGACATAGTTACCTTATGTCTGAGAACCACTGATATGCTAGTTAAATTAAATTCAAATTCCCAGGCCCTGCCTCAGAAACTGATTCAGTAGGTCTGGAGTGGGACTCAGAAAACTGCACTTCAAACTAGCTATGTTAACAGTGAGCTTAATTTTTTAAATTAAATAACCCAGGTGATTCTAACGCAGGTATCCATCGAGAAAAAGTGCTTTCGTCACTGCACAATTGGCAGTTGGTGGGCTCAAAGATACCTAAAAATCACAGTGATTTACAGACTGTGCTCTTCTCCCTAATCTCATTTTTATGGAAAGTACTAAAAAGGATGAGGAGTCAAGGGCAGTGAGACTATTTATACTACTTAAGACAGCAGTACCTAAAACACATGGACCCATTGAGAGATGAAGAGATTTCTAATAATTGTTATGAAGATAAAGCACGTTTCTTGGGACACTCTGTATCTGCATCTAGATTTTTATTTTTCTTTCTCTTTGGTCACCATTTGTTGGCCCATTTCAGAGTTTTACCATCTAATTGTGCCTTCTGAGTATTTCTGTTCTCAAATTTTGTTTTTCCTTTTTCTCTTTCCGTCACATTTTTGTTGTTGCTGTTGTTTGCAGATGCCCAAAATGGGTCTCAGGGCTCCAAGTCTAAGTGTCTATAAAATTACATATAATCCACAACAATCTTTGTTCACAGTTGGTTTTATTTTTAAAATTTTCAATATGTTTAAAAAATAGAAAAATCACAGGTGCTTGAGCGCCTGGGGCTTCACTTTCCTCATGTATGTATGAAATGAGTTAAACTCCAGAAAAATCTCCTTTTAAAGCTAATATTCTCCTACTAAACAAAGACTAAAGTCATTCCAAAAGTGTTCAAGGCCCTCTCAATCTGGCTTCCACCTGCCATCTCCCACTTCTGTACCTCCTTGAAGTAACTCTGTAATTCAGACAAACTGGAAAACTCCTGGTTTTTGAGCATATCTTGGATGGGCTTTGCCTCACCTTGTTCCCTCTACCTAGAACACTTTTTTTCTACCCTCCATCTCTCTCTACAGAGAATCTTCTTTACTCTCAATTAGTAGCTCAACATTTAACCAATGACAAAGGTATACTGGTATATATTTTATATTTTAAAACTCCTCCACAGAAAATATTTCATATTTTATAACTTTGACTTTAGATAGACCTTTATTTTAAAATCTCCTTGGAGATAATTTTTATCTTTTGAAAAAAACATAAAACTATAAATTATAATTACATTTTTTAAAGGAAAAGTATCATCAGATAGGATAAATAAAATAGGAGTTATTTCCAAATATAAAACATAGACAGAGACTTGATACTCTTAGAATCCTGGAACCCTAATCAAAATTATAGTGAAACAGAGTCTTCAGGGCTCTGTCTACAGCTCTAGGCAGATTTGGTTGCAAGATTCTTAGCCATTCCTGATGTAGTATCCACTGTCCTGATAAGTATTCAAAGGAGTGCTGGGCTATTCTCAAGAACCAATATGGTTATTTAACTGGACTTGAATTGAAATTTCTTACACCTTCCTCAGCTGTAGAACTGTGACCACTTTTGCTCTTTCAGACTGGAATTTTTAAGAGGATAAGAAGGGGTGGGCCGGGCGTGGTAGCTCACGCCTGTAATCCTAGCACTCTGGGAGGCCGAGGCTGGTGGATCACTCAAGGTCAGGAGTTAGAAACCAGCCTGAGCAAGAGCAAGACCCGTTTCTACTAAAAATAGAAAGAAATTAATTGGCCAACTAAAAATATATAGAAAAAAATTAGCCGGGCATGGCTAATTTCCTGTAGTCCCAGCTACTCAAGAGGCTGAGGCAGGAGGATCGCCTGAGCCCAGGAGTTTGGGGTTGCTGTGGGCTAGGCTGATGCCACGGCACTCTAGCCCAGGCAACAGAGTGAGACTCTGTCTCAAAAAAAATGAAGGGGTGGATACTGGTCCAGGGAACCTGAAAGGAGTGCAAGGAGAGAGCAACTTCATGGGTTGAATACAATGAGCCAGGATAGAAAAAAAGAGGAGAGAATGAGGGAAATTTAAAAATGTGAAAGGGAGACAACTAAGAACTTCTAGCCAGGAAGGACTGAAATAGTTATAGAAGCAACTAAGGTTTACATGCCATTATCTATTAGTTAAGTCAAATATTATTTCTCAACTAATGAGGAAATATACATCCTAGATAAGAGAATTAGCACAGCATCAGAAAACAAGGGAAGTTAGTTTGGTAAACTGTCAAGTCGTTTTAATCATGTTAAGCATCACTGCATTCGAAATAGTACATCTGTCTCTACAGCTTATATAATAACTTGTTTCTTAGTATTTTTACCAGTTGTTGAGAAAAATGAGAATTTTTGAAATGCTATAAAAAAAAAGAAGCACTAAATAAACCAAACAGCCAATGTTCAGTTTCAGGTGTAAAAACTCACTCTAAACTTTCCTTTTAAAGGAAATACATCCTTTAAAAGCCTGATCTGTTCATATTTTAAATCTTTTAAGTCCTGATGTAATGGAATTATCCAAACATGTTGTTTCAACATATGAAGAGGCATTTAAGATACTTATGAATTCAGAATATTATAGTATATGCTTACATCATTTTATGGAATATATATTTACTTGGGAAGTTAATTTTACTTCAAAGTTAATTCTACTATATTTTCCTTAACATCACCCTAAAATCCACATGTATTTCTCTGGAAATAATTTAACTTCAAGACACAATAAAAAATACTTTTGAGGAAATTTAAGATTTTTGATAATACACACAATTAGCCACAAATAGTTATACCAAACAGTTCAATATGTTAGCTCTAGGAATATATGATAGAAACTAATACACTACACTGAAAAACACTACTTATCACTTCTCCATTTCTCTATAGAAGAATCATGTGCAATTCTGGCTGTCCACACCTTGTTTCCTAACTCATGTCAAAGCTGTTAGCTTTTAAATGAAAAGAACTTGACTTCAACTCAACTGGGGAGAAGAATGAAACAGAATGCATAACATTTTATTTTATTTATGTATTTTTTTTGAGACAGAGTCTCACTCTGTTGCCCAGGCTAGAGTGCCGTGGCAACAGCCTAGCTCACAGCAACCTCAGACTCCTGGGCTCAAGCAATCCTCCTGTCTCAGCCTCCCAAGTAGCTGGGAATACAGGCATGCGCCACCATGCCCAGCTAATTTTTTCTCTATATATTTTTAGTTATCCAGCTAATTTCTTTCTATTTTGTTTTGGTAGAGACGGGGTCTCGCTCTTGCTCAGGCTGGTCTTGAACTCCTGAGCTCAAACAATCCACCCACCTCAGCCTCCCAGGGTGCTAGGATTACAGGCGTGAGCCACCACGCCCGGCCTGGAATGTATAACATTTTAAAATAGTGATTTTTCATCTGTAGGAGTTTGTTAAATAAATGGAACAGCAACAAATGAAATATTATTCACCTGTATAAAGAATAAGGAAGTTCTTTCTGTTGTGATGTGGAAATTTCTAAAGATTATATGCTTTCGGCCAGGCGCAGTGGCTCATGCCTGTAATCCTAGCACTCTGGGAGGCTGAGGCAGGCGGATCACTCAAGGTCAGGAGTTCGAAACCAGCCTGAGCAAGAGCAAGACCCTGTCTCTACTAAAAATAGAAAGAAATTAATTGGCCAACTAAAAATACATAGAGAAAAAATTAGCCGGGCATGGTGCCGTGTGCCTGTAGTCCCAACTACTCGGGAGGCTGAGGCAGAAGGATTGCTTGAGCCCAGGAGTTTGAGGTTGCTGTGAGATAGGCTGATGCCACAGCACTCTAGCTCTGAAAACAGAGTGAGACTCTGTCTCAAAAAAAAAAAAGATTATATGCTTTCATGAAAACAAGATTTAGAGACAATACACCATCTTTCTGTGTAATGGAGGAAATGAGAGTATATAGTGATTTTTTTTTCCTTTCTTTCTTTCT
The DNA here is from genome assembly GCA_963574885.1 of Lepilemur ruficaudatus. NCBI lineage: Eukaryota > Metazoa > Chordata > Mammalia > Primates > Lepilemuridae > Lepilemur > Lepilemur ruficaudatus. The sequence continues at coordinate 6,900 of CAUYRT010071996.1, forward strand.
TTTTTTAGTGACAGGGTCTCACTCTGTCCCCCAGGCTGAAGTGCAGTGGTGTGATCATATCTCCTCACTGTAACCTCAAACTCCTGGGCTTACTTGATCCTCCCACTTCAGCCTCCCAAAGTGCTGGGATTACAAGCATGAGCCAGGGTATCTGGGGTATATTTTCTTATATTTATATAAAGAAACTCTGAAAGATACATAAGAAACTAGTAAAATGGCCACCTATAAGGGGAAAAAAGGGAAACTTTATATATTGTTTTAATTTTTGAACCAGGTAAAGAATGTTTTTTTTAAAAAAGCCCTACTAAGTAAATTAAATTTTAAAAGTTAAAAATAAATGATCATTACAAAAATAAATAAAATGCTTCCAATGAAGAGTAAGTGAGGAGAGTTTCTCCTGGACGCCACTGTAAATTAAATGGAGTTGTGCATTTATTGAAACATATATAGCAAAACCTCAATGACTTATAAATTCTTTAAGTTCCATATACTTGTAATTTCTATTTGGTGATATATTCTTCCAGCAGCTTAGTAGAAAGAGCATTGTACTAGGAATTAGGGGACAGGGTTCTATTAATAGTTACAGCTCTGCTATTAAATGGCTGTATGATCTTGGTTATTTCCCAGAAACTCCTTTGCCCTATCTAGCAAATAAGGGCAGCCAGAAGTGATATCTAAGGTCCCTTACAGTGATTCTATTATTCTTAAGTTACGTTCTCTGTATTGAGTCTTCCAAACCAGATTGTTATCACTATACGTTTTCCATTTCTTTGCCTCCTGGGCCTCGTATAAAGCTGTGTGAAGAGTTAATCAGTGTTAAGGGAAGAAATTTTTGTATGTATGGCATTGGTATTAATAGTAATCAATAGTGAATGCCAAGAAGTATGGAGATTCACAATCAACACAAAAGACTGATGATATTCTTCTCTTTATTCTTGTATATGTTTGAAATTTTCTATATAAAAAATTAAAGAAGGAAAAACGTAAAAACTGACACTGGTCATTCTATATTATGGGAAAAATATAAAGAGCCCTATATTTTCAAAACAAAAATCTGAAGTGAGATATCAGATTTTTAGCTAAGTTTTTTGGCCTCTGCACAAATTTAAAATCATGAGCAGTGTTTGTTTTGACTAGCCACTGAGCCGCTAATATCATATGGCTGTTTCAATTCCTTGGTTCTTGAGTAAAGGCTAAATTACTAAAAATCTATAGGGAGAAGGTTTTTGTTCATTTATATGGGAGGATTCATTTGCCCCCTTTTGTAGGTTAAAGAGCAAATTATCATATCTTATGTAAATGGAAAGAAGTCAGGTGGTTTACATTATAAATTTTAGTATAATTATTATTTTTAAATTAATTTTTACAGATTCAGTGAACTGTCTTTGACATTATTTTGTACTCAGGTTGCATATAATTAAACTTTTTTCTTTTTAAAAGAGACACGGTCTCACTATGTGGCCCAGGCTGGTCTCAGAACTCCTGGCCTCAAGAGATCCTCTCCCATCTTGTCCTCCCAAAGTGCTGGAATCATAGGCATGAGCCATTATGCCCAGCTTATTTTTAAACTTTTTAAAAAAGTTTTTAAAAACTGGAATGAAAAAGTTTTCCTGAAGTACTCTAGAAAACTTTTTGCATTGGTAAGTGTGAGATTAGGTGTACAGCATATAAAAAGAAGTCAACACAAGAAGCCATATTCAGTATTGCAAGGCTATGGATGTCACTGACCACAGAGAATTTGACAGATGTATTTAAAATATAATGCTTCTCTCAGCATATAAGTAAGGGCATTTTCTGGCTTTCCCTGGAACTTTCTATGCTAAAGGATTAAACTATTATTGTTCTCTCAGGAACAAAGTAAGAATATCCTTGCTATCTTGCTTAGTGGTCTGATGTCAGGAAATTTTGCCCTACCTGTTCCAAGGTGTTAGCTTGATTCAGCCACAGGGTGGACTTTCCGATGCTGGATGAGGTTGCAATGGTAAATGAAGTTCTTGCCACATTCTTCACATTCATAAGGTCTCTCTCCAGTGTGAATTCTGTGATGTTTAATGAGGACGGAACGTCGACTAAAACTCTTATTGCACTGATTACACTGGTAAGGTTTTTCCCCAGTGTGGATTCTGAGGTGATGGAAAAGCCCGGCGTTCTGGCTAAAGGCTTTGCCACAAACACTGCACTGGTAGCGCTTCTCCCCAGTGTGGAGTCTCTGGTGCTGGAATAAGCCTGACCGCTGGCTGAAGGCTCTCCCACACTCATCACATTCATAGGGCTTCTCACCCGTGTGCGTTCTCTGGTGCTCGATAAGGATAGAATTCTGGGTGAAGCTTTTTCCACATTCACCACAGATATAGGGTCTGTCTGCTGAAGAGCTTCCCCGTTGCCTTTCCAATCTGCCTTCATGGTCACTGGTGTTTCCACATTCAGGCATCTGAGTATTATCACCATTCAGTTTTCTAGAAACTTGTACAAGAGATTTCATTTCCTTAGAAATCTTCATCTTTGGGGCTAACTCTACATTCCAAGTCCTAGCCTCACCATCTGAAATAATGATAAATGAAAGATAACATGAAATATGAAAGATAGTATTCATAACAGCAGAAAAAATGTGGCCATGAGAGTGGGTGGAAGGGGACAAGCAGCCACTTTTTCTGTTTATTTTCCCACTCTAAAACAACTATACCCAGAATCAGAGAGAAGATGCCCTGTATCATAACTGCTTGTTTGTCTGCCTCTCCCACCAGACTGTAAACTATGTGAGATAAGGGACCATGTCTGCCTTGTTCATTGCTGTATCCCTAGTACCTGGCACAGTGCCTGGAATGTAACAGACACTAAGAAAATGTGTTGAACTGATAAACATTAAGGGAATGAGGTAGGCTCCCTGAGGAAATTCTAATCCTCACCAATCTCCTGAACTGGGCACACCTCTTGCAAATTACATGGAAGCTGCTCCTCCAAGGTTTGGAACTGGCCACTTGATGACTCCTGAGTTGCTCCTAGAGTTGCCTTCTCCTTTATGAACTCTTCCTGCTCATGAGCATGGGTCAGGACCTGGCAGAACAAGGACAATTGGGAACCAAATATCAGAGCGGACATTGCAAGGAGGCCACTGGATAGAAAAAGAAGGACCAAGAAGTTGGCAAAGAAAAAACAGAGGCAGAGAGATTAAAAGCCTATAACAGATCAAATCTGGCATAAAAAATCTTTCTCCTCCTCTTCTTCCTCTTATTGCACTGAAACCTCATTCTTGTTCCTACAGAAACCCCTATTCTTCCATCTTCCCACCTGTTCTCCCGGCTCGTCCAGCTCTCGCTCCAAATCCTCCAGCATAGTCACTGCCTCCTCTCCACTCACAGGGCGGTGCTCTCTCACCCAGGCCTGGAGCTCCTCAGGTAAGATGGTCAGGAACTGCTCTAGCACCAGGAGCTCTAGGATCTGCTCCTTGCTGTGCATCTCTGGTCTCAGCCACTGATGGCAGAGCTCTCGGAGTCTTTGAAGAGCCTCCCGGGGCCCAGGCGTCTCTTGATAACAGAACTGCCTGAAGCGTCTACGAAAGATCTCTGTGGTATGACAGTTATTTCTTGACAGGCCTGATTCTGGCCCGCGTGAATGGTCCTCTTCTTCTTCCTTTACCTTCACTGTCAGAGGTCCCTCCTGCATCTCTGCAGTCTGAAGGGCCAAGGTTGTGGCTATTCAGAAAAAGAATCACTTCTTGATAATTCCTCCTTGATCTTTTCTTCTGGAAACCCTGAGATCTAAAAAATAATTTGCAGAGAAAAAATATATAAAAATGTGGAAAACCTCATGACAGCAGAGACTGGGAGTATTTATACTAAAATCAGTCACTTTCTCTCATGAAGAATATTGAATACTTGTTAATGATGAGGACTATCCAAATACTGATGTAGGTAATATGGGAAGGAAAACAGAAATGAAACAAAAAAACTTGCAGTTTATTGAAAGAAGGGACCATTTTGATCATCCTGAGTGAAATAGCTCAAATCAGGTTGAGTATACTAGGTCTCCATTTGAATGGCAAGATAGTAAGTTTTTAGTTCAGTGAAGGTAAACAGGCACTTTGGGCCCAAGTGGTCACTAATGACACTAAGAATCAAGGAGAAAAGGGAAACAAAATGGAAGATGGAGGGAAAGTAAAGAATATAAAAAGACAGAATAAAAAACTTAATAAATGCACTTGGGAGGAGAGGCAGTCCCTCTAGTTAGGTGAGGTGTGGCGTAAAGTGATCTACGTTAGAAGTGTGGAAGGTCTAGGATTAAGACATAATCCTCCAGGTACTCCCTCCAAAGTCTTGGGCTTCATGTTTTCAGCCTTACCCTCCTAAATCTATAAAATAGAAATCCTAAAGCCAACACTGCCTATCTTT
>CAUYRT010071998.1:0-26952 GCA_963574885.1 Lepilemur ruficaudatus
CCCCACAGCCCAACACAGTGTCTTCCTTCTCAAACTAGTGGAGGGCAGGGGAGTCGCACACACAAGAATGATCCAACACCTGGGAGTTTAAGCAAGGGATCCAAACTCACTGATCTCCTTTGGCAGGAGGTGAAGACAACAAGTCAGAGATAACCAACAGGCTAAAAACACCTCTAAGGCAATACAGGACCAGAGCACATCTCCCCAGCACTATCAGGGAAAGTCCCTTCAGGGACTTGGAGTTAAGGCCATAAACCAATACCAGCACCTCCAGTTCTTGACAAAGTAGCTTGATGAGAAAGAATCAGCAAAAGAACACAGGAAACATGAAAGATCAGAGAGAAAAGTCATCCCCAAAAGAAAATATTCAATCTACACCAATAGATACCAACTTATATGATATGATTAAACTGACAGAGGAAGAATTCTGAATACGGACTGTAAGAAAACTCAATAGAATTGAAGAGAAAATAGAAACCAACATAAAGAAACCACAAGAGCAATACAGGAAATGAATAAAAAAATTCTCTAAAGAAATTGAAACACTATGAAAAAACCAAATAGAAATCTTGGCAATGAAGGAGGCATTCAGGGAACTTCAAAACAGAGTGGAAAGCCTCAAGAACAGAATGGATCATGCAGAGAAAAGAATCTCAGAGCTTGAAGATAATGCCTATGTGATAAACAAATCAGATGAAGAAAAAGAACACAGAAACAATAGACAAGTCCAAAACATACAAGAAATGTGGGATTATGTAAAGAAGCCAAATATAAGACTCATTGGCATCTGAGAGGGAGAAGAAGAAAATACACAAGGGCTGGAAAACATATTTCATGGAATATTGGAGAAAAATATGCTTGGCCTGGCCAGAAATCTTGATATACAGATACAAGAAGCACACAGAACTCCTGGGAGACTCAATGTGAAAAGGCAATCACTGTGTCATGTAGTTATTAGGCTGACCAAAGTAAACATGAAAGAAGCAATTCTTCTAGCAGCGAGGTGAAAGCAGCAGATAATCTACAAAGGAAGACCTATCAGACTAACTGCAGACTTCTCAAATAAAACTTTACAAGTAAGTTGGGAGGGAGTGGGTGCCTATCCTTAATCTTCTAAAACAGAATAATGCCCAACCTAGAGTTCTCTATCTGGCAAAATTAAGTTTCATCCATGAGGGAGAAATAAAGACCTTCCCAGACAAGCAATCACTGATGGAATTTGTGAAGACCAGACTAGCCCTACAGGAAGTACTCAGACCTGCATTACACACTGAACAGTGCAATAGACAATCTCCAAAGTAAAATTACTCAAGAGTTCAAATCTAGAACCTGGAATCCATGATGGCTCAAGGAGTAAAACAAAATAATAGAAATTCACCCAATAATATGAATGAAAATCTACCTCAATTTTCAATCCTCTCAATAAATGTGAATGGCTTAAACTGTCCTCTGAAGAGACATAGACTGGCAGAGTGGATAAAAAGCCACAAGCCTAATATCTGCTGTCTACAGAAAACACATCTAACCCACAGATGCTTTCAGGCTCAAGGTCAAGGGATGGAAAACAATGCTCCAGGCAAGTGGAAGTCAAAAGAAAGCAGGAGTAGCTATACTTATTTCAGATAACATAGGCTTTAAAATAGCAAAAGTAAGAAAGGACAAAGATGGCCACTATATAATGGTGAAAGGGAAGATCCAACAAGAAGAATTAACAATTCTTAATACTTACACACCCAACTCAGGAGCACCCAGTTACATAAAGCAAACCCTGTCTGATCTAAATAGCATGATAAACTATAACACCATAGTAGCAGGGACTTCAATATCCCACTGAATGAACTGGGCAGATCTTCCAAACAGAAAATAAACAAAGAAATAATGGACTTAAACAGAGCTCTAGAACAAAAGGGTCTGACAGACCTCTACAGAACATTCCACCCAAATAAGGCCAAATATACATTCTTCTCATCAGCTCATGGAACTTTCTCCAAAATTGATCACATACTAGGCCACAAATCAGTCCTGAACAAATTCAAGAAAATACAAATTATATCATGTATCTTCTCTGATCATAGTGGCATAAAATTAGAGTTCAATTCCAATAGAAATATCACTTCACAAAGTCATGGAAACTAAACAATTTATTGTTGAATAACTATTGGGTCAAGGAGGAAATACATAGGGAAATCAAAAGTTTCTTCGAACTAAATGATAACAGAGACACAAGTTATCAAAACCTGTGGGATACAGCTAAAGCATTCCTGAGAGGAAAACTAATAGCAATAAATGCTCACATCCAAAAAACAGAAAGCTCAGAAATCGACAAACTGATAAACAGTCTCAAGGAATTGGAAAAGGAAGAGCAAATCAATTCCAAACCTATAGAAGAAAATAAATAAGCTCAAAGCAGGACTAAATGAAATTGATAATAAAAGTACTACATGGAAGATCAACAAAACCAAAAGCTGTTTTTTTCAAAAAGATAAAATTGACAGCCCTTTTGCCAGATTGACAAGAACTCTAATAAACTCAATTAAAAATGAAAAAGGAGAGGTCACAACAGACACCACAGAGATACAAAACATTTTCTTTGAGTACTAGAAAAACCTAAATGCCCCAAAACTACATAATGTGGAGGAAATGGACAAATTCTTGGAAACATACAAGCTCCCTAAGTTTACCCAGGAGGAAATAGAATTCTTGAATAGACCAATTTCAAGCACAGAAATTGGAGCAGCAATTCAAAACCTTCCAAAAAGGAAAAGTCTAAGACCACATGGCTACACTTCAGAGTTTTACCAAACATACAAAGAAGAACCCAGAAATTATTCCACACATTGAGAAAGATGATTTCCTACCTATCTCATTTTATGAAGCCAATATCACCTTGATACCAAAGTCAGGAAAGGGCACAACAAAAAAAACTACAGACCAATATCTCTCATGAATATAGATGCAAAAATCCTCAACAAAATTTTAGCATATCAAATCCAACAGCATATCAAAAAAATAATTCACCATGACGAGGTGGGCTTTATACCAGAGATGCAAGGCTGGTTCAACATATGCGAATCTATACATGCAATTGACCTCATAAATAAAAGCAAGAACAAAGACCATATGATTCTCTCAATAGATGCAGAAAAAGCATTTGACAAAGTCCAGCACACCTTTATGATAAAATCTCTTAACAAAATAGGCATAGACAGGTCATACCTTAAAATTATCAAGGCCATAAGCGTACTGCCAGTATCAAACTGAATGGGGAAAAACTGAAACCATTCCCACTTAGAACCAGAATCAGACAAGCTTCCCCACTATCTCCACTTCTATTCAACATAGTGCTGTTGGCATTTTTCAACATCCTGCCTGGGAATTTCCTTAGCCAAATCCACAAGTTCATTAGGTACATGTTCCATCTTCTAGGTTCCTGTATCAGTTTTGTCAAATGTTCTGCAGCTACAGAATACAGGTCACTATTTTTCCGGGCTTTGACAACAATTTCCTCACTGTCTTTCTGGTTTTCGCTAAATCTTCTCAGTTCCTTTCAGGTTTCTGTCCATCAAAGCCAACACCATTTGTTTGGAGTTTATGTGACTAAAGCATCCCAGTTCTGACACCAAATTCTGTTTCAATTTTTCTATTGTCATGTAACAAAGCACCTCAGAACGTAGTGGCTTAAACTACAATTATTAATTACAATTCTTTGTATGACTAAGAAGTTCTTTTGCTAAATGTAGTGTTATGGGAAGTGTGGAATGGCTGGCAGGTTCAGAATGTCCTTGCTCACACAGCTGGTCTGGGTTCAGTGAGGCTGTAGTCTGGGCCATTGGCACTGTTCCATAGGGCAATGCCATGGCAGTGTGAGCTTCACCATAACATGGAGGCTGAGTCCCAGCAAAGGACATTCCAAAAGTAGAAGGGAGAAGCTATAGATCTTGTAAGACCCAGCCTCAAAAATCACACAGCATCATTCCCACCACACTCTTGATTAGAACGAGTCAGAGCAAACTAAAGTAAAGAGAGACAACATAGAGCCTGTCTCTTCCTCTGGACATGGCCAGATCACATTGCAAAAATATAGGTAGAATAGACAACACAGGACAGCAAACAGCTGGGGATGTTGGGATGGGGTGAATGCATTCTGCATGTGAGAAAGACCTGAACTGGAGGCAGAGGGCAGAGTGTTATGGATTGAATTGTGTCCACCCCAAATTTATATGTTGAAGTTTTAACCCCCCATACTTCAGAATGAGACCTTATTTGGAAATAGGGTCATTGAAGATATAATTAGTTAAGATGAAGTCATACTGAAAGGAGATAGGTCCCTAATTCAATACTGCTGTCCTTATACAGAGGGGAAATTTGGACACGGATCTCTGGACACAGGGAGAACATTATGTTTGGATGGAGGCAGAGATCGGGGTGATGTGGCAGAAGCCAAGGGAGGCAAAAGATGGCCAGCAAAGCACCGAAAGCTGTGGAACAGACTCTTCCCTCTCAGCCTCGGGAGGAACCAACCCAGCTGACACCTGGATCTCAGCCTTCAGACCACAGCACTGTGAGGCAATACATTTCTGATGCTTAAGCCTCTCAGTTTGTGGTCCTCTGTTGCAGCATCCCTAGGAAACTAATACAAGTAGCCACAGGCTTTTTGTTGAGCAAAATAGAAAAATTTCCTTTAGGTAAAACCTTTTGAATTCTTAAAGCATCCTGGTATCCAGGTTAATACAAGTAGCAGCGTTTTTACAGAAAACACAAACACTCAAATATTTTCTTTTCTGAGGTAGTTTCTGCTATCTTTTATTCCAAAATCATATGTGGTGTTAGAATAAGGGATCTGGCACATGTGTGTGTAACTATGTACACCTTTGTGTGTGTGTGTGTGTGTGTGTGTGTGTGTTGTGGTTTTGAAAGTCCACAAAGTACAGCCATTCTCAATTACTTACACCAGAAAGGCTTTTCTCACTGGCACCTGCTGATTTTGCTTTAATGCTGTGCACAATGAGATTCATGCTGAGACCTCGCCTACTCCTTCTGCACAGGAAACTGCACCAGAAAGCCAAGATCGGCCAGGTGGGTACCATTCACACCCAAATCGTCCATTCACACCAGGTAAATGGCAGCCACTGTCATTTTTTCTTTAAAGAAAATAAATTTTTGAACTGTTTTATTCTGGTTCCCTGGATAGCTGTTTTACTAGTTTACAAAAAAAGTGGTACTGCTATCTCATACCAATGCAGCATGCTAAAACTCCAGTACAGATGCCGGAATATGTATGAGGAGATGACGAAGATTGATCTGTCCGTGGAGGATTGAAATGTGAGCATCTGCTGTAATGGCACTAAAAAGAATTAGACTCATCAGCTATAGTGATTCATAATGATAGCTGTGTTTGCTCTTAGAATATTAAGGGAATCAACCATCCACCTAATTGCCAAAAGGACTTTTTTTCTTTTGCCCTATAACTTTGCTCTCTCTCATTCTCTCAATATGTAGAGTTTTATATAGATATATTCCAAAATGGTATTACTGGCTCAAGCATAAATGTAGCAAAAAAAAAAAAAAAAATTAAAATGAGCTAATATCTTTGATTAATGCTAGTTTCTGTGCCTGAACTTAGGAACATAAATATCCCTTTAAAAGTAATGCTGTCTGCAAATAAGATCAAATCAAATTTCAAGGCACTTTGTTAATGAAAAGTATCGATTTTTATAGCATTTGGTCCAAACCATTGCCAATGTTCAATCTATTTGATATCCCTCTTAGCAATGAGTTTTTTACCCTTGAATGTACAGAGGTCCTTGTCTTTCTCCTTCATAATCTTATCATTTTCATTCTACTCTCAGCTTTAGGCCTCAGTTCTTAACTCTCTACATTCTCTTCTTTGTTGAGCTCACTCACTCCTACAATGCCAGCAGTCACTCTAGGCACTTGACTCTTAAATCTTAATAAGGCGATTCCTCCCTTTCGACGTACTTGCCAAGAAACCTCTCCTTTCCAACCTAACTGCTCACTTTCCTCTATTTTTTAATTACACAGTTTTAAGCCTCCACCCTTCCAAATCTTACTGTCCTTATAAGTCCAGCTGAAGATCCAGGTCATGCTTCCTCTTTCCTAGACCTTGATAACCAACATGCTCTTTCTTTTTGCACACCAGAATGAGTCAGATACTCACGCAAAGACAGGCCCTGCTCCATTTTTTGTGGCGAGTAGAATTTGATGACTGAACATGACATTTTGACAGGGTACATGAGGTGGGGTAAGATATTATAAATGGGGTAGTTGGAAGGGAAGTAGACACAGCCCAGCCAGCATGACCCCGCAATCAATTCTAGCAACTACTGGGCTGGCATCTCTGAAAGGTCATGCATACTGCCGTAGACTCATCTTCACTATTGAAGTAAACAGCAATCACAGACCACCATGTGATACCCCATGTGTTTTATTGAAAATTTCTATTTAAATCCAGTGTTCTTGCTTAGCTTTAGCATGTTTATAGTTTTGTCTCCCCAGTTAGGTTATAAGTCTCTAAAGAAAATATTTAATCATAGTTTTCTAATACCCCTGAGAGGGTCTAGATTTGCTGGGATGGTAAAATAATAAAGAGTCACCCAGAAGGTATTCTAGTTATACAGTTGCTATTTTGTTTGATTTCAGCAACCACCAGGACCTCCTAACTGAGATATAATCATAATTGAAATGAAACCATTACATTAAACTAAATGAGTAATAGTGGCAAGTAAAAAGGATTGACATGGAAAAACTATTATTTGTGGCTGTTTGAACCTAACAGTTAAGTGAGTGTGCTGAAACGAGGGACTTCTTTGTCATCATAACAGAAAAAAAATGTTTAGAAATAGCTCAGAATCTCCCCTATGGCACCCCCATTAGGACTTGCCTTTGGCAACTTGTGATGGAGTTATTGGTTTAACTTTACTTCTGGAGCAGAACACCATTTCATAGAAAGCATCCTTCAAAAATGGTAATTATTACTTGAAAACAAAATATAGAGGTATCTTGCTTGACAAATAACAGCAACCTTGTATGTTAGAGTAGTCGATGTCTATAAACAAACCAAAAAATTGTTAATAATCAACTCAAAACAAAGGTATTATGTCCTGCAAAAGACCTTAGGATAGAAATTACTGTAGTAGGTCACAGCTTTCAATTCTCTCTCAGAGAAAAGTATGTCTGAAAAGTAGACATGAAAGTGCGTTACAAATTTTCTACATATTTGCTTTTCCATCCCACAGATATATGTGGTTTGGTTAATTTAACAAAATGAGTTCTATTATATGGTCAACATAATTATAGCCTCGTATAAACTAACCCTTGTTGAAACACCATAGCTGAATAATAAGAAACCGAACCAGAAAGTGAAAATGACTAAAACCAAAGCATTTTCAAGAGAATAGGGGAAATAGGAGTGGAACAGGAGGTGGTAACCACATTAAAGTCATTAAGATTTCTGAACCTGAATGCTACCCTGCTTCTATTTCCACACCAGTGGACTCCTTGAATATCGGATGGAATAGATGGGTTTGGGAGCCCGAAAATCAATCTCCCTAACACCTTACTCAACACAGACACCGTGCACCCACTGTATGAGGTAGTTTCTCATTTCCGTTACTTGAGAAGATGTATGATTATTGAATAATTATACAATAAATGTGCACAACCTGGCTACATTTTCCCTGAATTTTTTTTTTTAAGTCTATTAGGCTGGAATTCCCACTGCAGTGACTAAGGATAATTATTACCGTGACTGGGCTGAGGCCGTGCTGCACCCCTGGAGCAATCCCTCAAGATTTCCGAGCCTTGCTGAACGTCAGGGATGCCTGTGAGCAGGTAAATCTCATAGACATATGGCCCATTTGCCACTTGAGGCAGAGGAACCATATCTTTCATTTTAATTCTCGTAAAACATGTTTTGGGACCAAGACATTTTTGATGCATAAATCTTGGGCACTGAAAGTTCAATCTTGTTCTCTTGACTCTGGAGTTATTTCAGGCCATGTGCCACTGCCAATATTTCAGGTACAACAAACGATGCGAGTGAGGACAAAGGGGGAGGAGAGGGTAGGCAGTAAGTTCACACACAGGATGCTTTATAGTAAATGTTTGTTGTGCGTTCATGCTGGGGATTAATTATTGTAACAACTAAGGAACAGAAACCACTGCCCAAAGACAGAAACCACAAGACCAATGAATCATGAAATCATCAGCAGAAAGAACCAACGCTGAAATCCTTTTCATAGCAACACTCAACGTTGTTTGTAGTAGCTGTTGTTATTCAACCTCTGTTGGGAAATCTCTAGAAATAAGGGATGCACTCAGGTCAATTCATTCCCGTTTAACACAACACTCTGCCATCTGAAAATATTTTTCTTTTGTTGAAACAAAACTTTCCCCTCTTCAACTTTCATTCCTTCATAAAACATAATTAAATTCTTTTTTATTTCAATAGATTTAGAGGGTAGAAGTGTTTTTGTTGCATGGATAAATTGTATATTGATGAAGTCAGGACTTTTAGTGCACCTGTCACCAGAATAGTGTACATTGTACCTGATAGGTAGATTTTTATCAGTCACCCACCTTCTACCTTGTCCCCTTCTTAGTTCCCAATGTCCATTATATCACTTTATGACCATATATATCACTTATATAGCTCCCACTTGTAAGTAAGCGCGTAAGGTATTTGTTTTCCATTCCTGAGGTACTTCACTTAGGATAATGTCCTCCATTTCTTTGCAAGTTGCTACAAAAAACATTATTTTATTCCTTTTTTTGGCTGAATAGTACTTCATGGTATATATATAGACTACATTTTCTTTATCCACTCATCAGTTGATGGACACATAGATCGATTCTATATCTTTGCAATTGTGAATCATGATGCAGTAAGCATTCAAGTGCATGTGTCTTTTTGAAAAAACAATGTCTTTGCCTTTGAGTAAATACACAGTAGTGAGATTGTTGGATTAAATGGTAGGTCCACTTTTAGTTCTTTGATGAATCTCTGTATTGTTTTCCATAGAGGTTGTACTAATTTACATTCCCACCAACAGTAGAGAAGTGTTCCATTTTTACTGCAACTGCACCAATATCTATCACTTTTTACTTTTTAATAATGGCCATCCTGGTGGGGTAAGGTGGTACCTCATTATGGTTTTCACTTGCATTTCCATGATGATAGATGATATTGACTATGTCTTCATGCTTGTTGGCCATTTGTCTATCTTCTTTTGGAAAAAAATCTGTTCATGATTTTCACCCACTTTTTGATGGAGTTATTTGTTTTTTATTTCTGATTTGTTAGAGTTCATTGTAGGTTCTAGATATTAGCCCTTTGTTAGATATACGGTTTGTGAATATTTCCTCCCATTCTGTAAGTTGTCTATTTGCACTGTTGATTATTTCCTTCATTGTGAAAAAATGTTTTAGTTTAATTAAGTCCCATTTATTTATTTTTGTTGCTGCTGTATTTGCTATTGGGGTCTTACTCATAAATACTTTGCCTAGGGCAATATCAGGAAGAGTCTTCTTATGTTTTCTTCTAGAATTTTTATGATTTCAGGTCTTACATTTAAGTCTTTAAAACATCTTGCATAAATTTTTGTATATGATGTGAGACAAGAATCCACTTTCATTTTCCTGAATGTGGCTATCCAATTTTCGCAGCACAACTTATTGAATGGAGTGTCCTTTCCCCAGTGTATGTTTTTTTCTGGTTTGCCAAAGATCAGTTAGCTGTAGTTATATGGCTGTATTTCTGGGTTCTCCATTCTGTTCCATTGGTCTGTATCTACCTTTATACCAGTACCATGCTATTTTGGTTACTATAACCTTGTAGTATAATTTGAAGTCAAGTAATATGATGCATCTAAATTTGTTCTTTTGTTTAGGAATGCTTTGGATATTTGTGCTCTTTTTGATTCCATATGAAGTTTAGAATTGTTTTTTCTACATCTGTGGTAATTGTGTTGAATCTGTTATTTACATTGGGCAGTATGGACATTTTACCAATGCTGATTTTTCCAATCCATGAGCATGGGATGTTTTTCCATTTGTTTTTGTCACCTGTGATTTATTTCATCAGTGTTTTGTAGTTCTCCTTGTAGAGATCGTTCACCTCTGGTTAAGTATATTCCTAGCTATTTTGTTTTCTTTGTATCAGTTGTACGTGGTATTGAGTTCTTGATTAGACTTTCAGCTTGACTATTGTTAGTGCATAGAAATACTACTGATTGGTAGACATTAATTTTGTAACCCAACACTTTACTGAATTTATTTATCAATTCTAGGAGTCTTTTGGTGGTCTTTAGGGTTTTCTAGATATAAAATCAAATCATCAGCAAACAGGGATAGTTTGAACTCCTCTTTCCCAATTTGGACACCCTTTTGTTTCTTTCTTTTGCCTGATTGCTCTGGCTAAGACTTCCAGTACAATGTTGAATGGAAGTGGTGACAAGGGCATACTTGTCTTGTTCCAGTTCTTAGAGGGAATGCTTTCAACTTTTTCCCATTCAGTGTGAAGTTGGCTGTGGGTTTTTCATATATGGCTTTTATTTACTATTATTATTACTATTATTTTTGATGTATGCCTTCCATGCCTAGTTTGTTGAGGCTTTTTATCAAGAAGAGGTATGGATTTTATTGAATGCTTTTCCTGAATCTATTGAGATGATCATGTGGTTTTTATTTTTAATTCTGCTTATGAAGTGAATCACATTTATTGATTTGTATATGTTGAACCATCCTTGCACCCCTGGGATGAATCCCACTTGATTATGGTGAATTGTCTTTTCATGTGCTGTTGAATTCAGTTTGCTAGTATTTTGTTGAGGATTTTTGCATCTATGTCCATAAGGGATATTGGTCTATAGTTGTTTTTGTTGTTGTTGTTGTTCTTGTTGTGTCCTTTCCTGGCTTTGGTATCAGGGTGATATTGGCTTTGTAGAATGAGGTAGGCAGGATTCTCTCCTTCTTGATGTTATGGAACATCTTCAATAAGATAAGTGCCAGTTCCTTTTTATAGGTCTGGTGGAATTTGGCTATGAATCTGTCTGGTCCAGGACTTTTGTTGGGAGATTTTTTTTGTTACTGTTTCAGTCTTGCTACTTATTATTGGTATGTTCAGGATTTCTATTTCTTCCTGATTTAAGCTTGTGAGGTTGTATGTTTCCAAAAATTTATCCATTTCCTCTAGGTTTTCTAGTTTGTATGTGTAAAGTTTTACATAGTAGTTGCAGATGATAGTTTGTATTTCTGTGATATCAGTTGTAATTTCTCCTTTTTCATTTCTCATTAAGCTTCTTTGTATTCTTTCTCTTCTAGTTCTGGTTAATCTACTGAGTGGTCTACCCTGCTTGTTTATCGTTTTAAAGAACCAACATTTTGTTTCATTGATCCTTTGCATTGTTTTCTTGGTTTCCATTTCATTTACTTCTGCTTTGGTCTTTGTTATTTCTTTTCTTCTGCTAGCTTTAGGTTTGGTTTGTTCATTATTTTCTAGTGCCTTGAGGTGTGGCATTAGGTTGTTTGTCACAGAAAGATGTCTGTGATCGCTTTTTCTTTTTGATGTAGGCATCTGAGGCTATGAACTTTTCCCTCAGTACTGCTTTTTCTATGCACTGGAGACTTTGGAATCTTGTTTCACCTTTGTTGTTCAATTCCAAATTTTTAAATTTCCATCTTGATTTTTCATTTACCCAAGGGTTGTTCAGCAACAGCTTGTTTTATTTCCATGTATTTGTGTAGTTTTGAGAGTTCCCCTTGGAATTGATTTCCAGTTTTATATCACTGTGGTCTGATTTCCATTTTTCCAAATTTGCTGAGATTTGTTTTGTGCCTAACATATGATCTATCTTGGAAAATGTCTCATTTGTTGATGAGAATAATGTATATTCTGCATTTGGGGGTAGAATGTTCTGTAAATATCTTTTAGGTCCATTTGTTCTAGAGTCCCACTTAATTCCAGTGTTTCTCTGTTGATATTCTCCCTGGAGGATCTGTCTAGTTCTGTCAGTGAAATCCCCAGCTATTATGATGTTGCCTGTTATTTCTTTCCTTAGATCTAGTAGAATTTTTTTATGAACCCAGGAAGTCCTGTGTTAGGTGCATATATATTTATGATTGTTATAACTTTTTGTCAAATGATCCTTTTGTTACTGTAAAATGAAAATATTTTTCTTTTTTTTTTTTTACCACTGTTGATTGAAAGTTTATTTTATCTGGTATGAGAATAGCTATTCATGTGCACTTTTGGTTTCTATTTTCATGGAATATTTTTTCACCTCTTTACCTTGAGTTTATAAGAATCTTTGTGAGTAAAATAGGTTTCTTAGAGACAACATATATTTGGGTTATGTCTTTTTATCCATTCAGCCAATATATCTCTGGTAAGTGGGGCATGAAGACTATTTACACTCAATGTTAGTATTGATATGTGAGATACTATTCTGTTCATCATGTTGATTGATATTTAGTTGCTATGTTTTCTTCCTTATGATGCTGTTTTTTCTTCTGCTAGCTTTGGGTTTGGTTTATTCTTTTCTTTCTAGTTCAATTCCAATTTTTTAAAAAATTTCCATTACTTTTAATTTTGTTAACTATTGGGTGTTTTTATTACAGTGGTGGGGATCAATTGTTCTGTTCCATGTATAGAATACTTTTAAGCATATATTACAGGGCAGGTCTAGTGGTGACAAATTCCCTTACCATTTACTTGTCTGGGGAAGACTTTATTTATCCTTCATTTATGAAACTTACTTTTTCAGGATACAAAACTCTTGGCTGGCCATTATCTTGTATAAGAAGACTAAAAATAGGACCCCATTCCCTTCTGGCTTGTAAGGTTTCTGCTGACAAGTTTGCTATTATTCAGATAGGTTTCCTTTGTAAGTTACTTGACACATTCATCTCACAGCTTGTAGGATTTTCTCTTCACATTGACTTTGGCTAGACTGATAGCTATGTGCCTTGGTGATGTCTTATTTGCCATGAGTCCTCCAGGTGTTTGATGACTTTCTTGCATGTGGATGTCTGTATCTCTAGCAATACCAGGAAAGTTTTCCTCCATTATTCTCTCAGATAGATTTTCCATTCTTTTTGCTTTTTATTCTTCTCCTTCAAAGATACCTATGATTACTGTATTCATTTGCTTTACATAGTCCCATGTTTCTCAGAGAGATTGTTCATTTTTCTTGATTTTTTTCTCTTCTTTTTGATTGTGTTAATTTGAAATCCTTATCTTCAAGCTCTGGAATTATTTCTTCAACTTTCTCCTTAATCCCTTTGATCTTACTTGTCATCCCTATTCTAAATTTCATATCTAACATTTCAATAATTTCCTTTTGGTTGGAGTCCAGCACTGGAGAACAATTGTCATCCTTTGGGGATATCAAAGCAACCTGTTTTGTTTTGTTTTTTTTAACATTGCTAGAGTTCTTTTGCTCATTCCTTCTAATCTGGAACCTCTTCTCTCAGTTCAAGAAAGATTGCTTGTGCAACACCTGTTCTCCTCTGCTGGAAACTCTGCTTCTCAGTGAAGAGGAGAGGTCCCTAAGTGGCATGCTTGAGTTCTACTCCAGAAGATTGACCAGGTAGGAGAGGGCCAGATGCACCGTGAGCCTTTAACACTGCAACTATCCTGCATCTCCCCATTCCCCTGAGGTTGTTATGAGTGTTTAACATGCATCATGGGTGATCAGCATACTTGGCATGAGCGTTCACACCACTCAGGTCCAGTGGCAGCAGTGAGTTGTCATCAGGTGAGAAATCAATTTTTAATAGGAACTTGAAACATTCTTGAAAACAAAAAATAAAATTTGGTGACAAAAAAATTAAAGTTGGATAGAGCAAAACTAGATGA
This sequence comes from Lepilemur ruficaudatus, assembly GCA_963574885.1. NCBI lineage: Eukaryota > Metazoa > Chordata > Mammalia > Primates > Lepilemuridae > Lepilemur > Lepilemur ruficaudatus. The sequence goes on from CAUYRT010071998.1 coordinate 13,877, forward strand.
AATACATAGAGCCCAAAATATTTCTGTTTTAACTGGGAATATCATTCATGATGAACCCCAATATTGTCTATAAAGATCTATAATTCTTTTAATGGACCATTGCCAGACATGAAGGAGGGGGGAGGAAGCATCTAATATAAGCACATTTTGTAGAATATTTAAGTGTCTGAGCTCATTTAGTATACCCACAAGTTTAGGATTAGAAGGGGAGGTGATTTTGATGCTCTCCCACACAGGGCTCATTTGCTAGTCTCTGCAAAATTTACTTTTCTTGACTTCTACATTAGACTAATATTGTTTCAGACTTTAAAGTTCACCTGAAAAATTGGTCTTCAGCACAAATCCTTTTGAAAATCTCTATCTTTTCTTTCTCCTTCTGGCTAGCAACACTTCCTTTGATGGCTCCCACTTCAGTGGGGTAAAATAAGTATCTGTAAAGAAAATACTCAAGGGGACCAGCACAAACTTCCATAAAAACAAAATGGAAAGTAAATAAAGACAAGAGGTAGACTCTAGTAAATGTCTTTTATCGCAGCCATCCAGTTTTCATTAGTCCAGCTGTGATTTTGGTCAAGTCTGGTCCTTCAAGGGCCACTGCTCACTCTTTGAACTCTGACAGGATGACCAAAGGGAGCTATTCTGGCCTCCTTCTAAGAGCATCTCATGATTAATTACTCAGCCCTCTTAATGTATCCTAAAAAGTGTTATCTGTAGGTTCACAATCAAAAAGAGGAAACAAAGATTTACAAATAAGTTAGGTTACTGTAACGGGTTATAGTAGTCCCCGGACCGGCAGCACCAGTACCACGTGAGAACTTGTTAGAAGCGCAGAATCTTGGAAGGCTCTAGACCTCCTGGGTCAGAGCCCATGGGAGTGGGCTCAGCAGTCTGCACTTGGTAGCTCTCTAGGGGGTTCTGATGCTCTCTCAAGCCTGAGAACCTCTGCTCTGGACCACAGGGAAATTGCAAAAAGCCTTTTCAAGTGGAGTCTGGACTACTCTTTCCCCAAAAGACAGGAACTACACAACTCACCAAGCACAGGATTTCCCAATGGAGGGGGCTGGAATTAAAAGTTGGAAACCTCACTGCAAATTGCCAAACTTTAAATTTAAATTCTCAGTCTTAATTTTATGATAACAAAGCTTGCTGCTGTGGGAATAATAGATGTAGTTAACTGCCCCCAGTGGCAATATTTCATCCGGGCTTGATGGGGCAATTTGAAAATATCATTAAAGAGACAAGTTGTACAATAGAGCACAGCAAAAGTGTGATTATCTTAGGAGATTAAACTCCCAAACATCATGTGGCTTCTAAAATTGTCACCTATTGATTTAAAACTTGTGGCTGATAGCTGAGTTTCCCAACTACTGTTTCAGATACACAAGGCTCGTGTATCTCCACACATGCTTTTTAAAGAATTTTGAAAGTATATAATGATGTTGAATATTCTATCTTCCAAAATGAAGGTAGTTTTTTCCTTACTAGCTTTAGGACATACTAATAGAAGAACAAGAGGAGGAGGAGGAACAAGTGAGTGGGAGGAAGAAGAGGAAGAGAAGGAAGAAGAATAGAGAGGGCAAGAGGAGAAAAGAAAGAAGCAATCTAGAAAAATACAAGTAGAACGGAGGTAGAATTCACCTGAGTTCCCATAATTCAGAGAAAAGCTCTGTTTCTTGTCATTCGCATCTTCCAGATAGAGAGCTGGGTGAATTGGGTAGCGGTGCATGAGCAACACATCAAGGGCACAAAGTTGAAGTCATTCCGTACATGCTGTTCTCTAATCTGGTCTTTCTATCCAACACATGCCAGAGACATCATTTCAGTTCATAACTGTATATCTACAGCATCATTTTTTATTGTTACACGGTGTTCCATTTTCTATATATGGCATATACACAATGGTTTATTTAATAAATTTTGTAATTTTTTGTTATTGTAATCAGTACTGTATGACTATGCCCAGGTACTTTGGCATACTTATGCACCATCTTTGGGAAATGACGCTAGAAATTTGACTTCTACGCCAAATGATATGGTACGTTAAAATTTGATGCATATTGCCAAACAGCTCTTCAGAAAGGTGATACCAGTATCTGTTTCTTCCAATAGTGCAAAAGCATGCACAGTCCTCTGAAACCTCAGTTACTTTTGGTTTGACAGTGGTTTGAACTCTAGGCAATCAAATGAGCAAAATAATCTACTTGGTTTTGTTTTATTTCTTTAACAAAAATTTTTTTACAGACTGGATCTCACTCTATCACCCAGGCTAGAGTGTGGTAGTGTGATCATAGCTCACTGCCACCTCAAACTCCTGGGCTCAAACAATCCTCCTTCCTAAGCCTCCCAAATAGTTGAGACTATAGGTATGCACCACCATGCCTGGCCAATACCACATTCTTAACTACCCTTGTTTTATTTTGTTTAGGGTCTTGTTATGTTGCCCAGGCTTGTCTTGAACTCGTGGTCTAAGTGATCCTCCCCCATCAGCCTCACAGCATGTTGAGATTACAGGCATGAACCACTGCACCCAGCCATCTATTTGTTTTTTAAATGACTTCTAGTGAGACCGTCTTTTTCCAACTCTTTGAGAGGCATTTCTAGTTTCTTCTTGTGTTCAGGAGTTATTCCTTAGTTATCAATTTGTAAAAATTCTTTATTTGGGCTATTATTCTTTGCAATACTTATTCAAAATATTATTATACCAGTTGTTTTTTCTGTTGACTTTGTTTATGGTGTATTTTCTATTAGGAGGATTTAAAGTATTAATATATTTTAAATATCAATGTTCTTTTTACTCTATGATTTCAAATGTCTATGTTATTTTTGAAGTTCTTTTTTAGTGCAAGTTTTCCTTTTTTTAAAATCTAAACCTTTGACCACTTGTAATTTAGTTTTGTTATAATGAGTGTTGTAGGCTTCTAGCTTTTAAAAATAAAATTTAATCAGTTGTACTGATATCATTTATTAAATAATCATTCCTTTTCCATAACTTGAAATAATTTGTTTATGCCCAGCCTCTTTATCTACGTTGATAGATTAGCAGACTCGTGGCTAGAAATAAGCCTATCTGTTCCCATGTAAGAATTATACTATTTTAAATACTATATGCTTTAAATATGATGTATGTTTTACACAGCTACAGAATATATTTTACGTATGCCCAGATTCCCACCCACTAACCACTACTCTTATTTTTTGATCCAGCTTGGTTATTTTTGTACATTTATTTTCCAAGTGAAATTGAGAATTGCTTTGTGAAATTAGAAAAAAAAATTCAACTGATATTTTGATTTGGATTATATTGAATGTTCTCCAGTAGGACTTAGTCATTGTTTCCAGAGAGGTATTATATAATTTTGTTTCTAAATAGTTCTACACTCTCAATGTTGTTTTTAATGGCAATTATAGATAGGATATTTTCTTCCTTGACCTTCTATAGCTGGTTACCTATAGGCATACAGGAAAGCTGTTGACAATTTTATATTAATCTTCTAATTCTCCAGCTCCCTGGGATCTCTTTATTTTTCTGGCAGTTTGTCAATTAGTATCTTATTTTCCAGCTATATAATCATATAACCTACTAAGACAGAAAAAGAAATCCTGCAGCTTTCTTTTTATTATTTGTTATTTATTTATTTAGAGACAGAATCTCTCTCTCTCTCCCAGGCTGGAGTGCAGTGGTGCAATCATAGCTCGCTGCATCCTAGAACTCCTGGCCTCAAGCAATTCTCCTGCCTCGGCCTCCCAATATACTGGGATTGCAGATGTGAGCCACTGTGCCCAGGCAAGAATCCTACAGCTTTCTGGCATCTACCCTTCTTAATTTGATCTTGTGTCTACTTGCCTCCGTTGCTGTCCTTGGTCCTGGCTTTGGGAGGAGTACTGCTGGTGCTCACACTGTTACGCCCATGCTACCATTCAGTTCAGCTATGCAGTTTTATCACATGCTACCATTGATTTCTTACTTTACCATTTTTAAAAGTATCATATATATTTTAAAATGTAAAATAGATACAAAATTTTATCAAATGCAGCTTACCATGTATTAGAAGAAACATATATATGGCTTTTAAGGTTAATTTTATTAGTTGAATTTATAATGGCCTTTTTTTTCTTGGCGTAGCTCATGGTGATCACCCATTTACTGCCAACGTCTTTAAACGTGCTTAATTAGGGATTTTTATTTCAATTTTCTTATATAAAATTGCTTACAGTTTTCTTTTGGCTACTGATTTTGTAAAAGTTTGGGATTTGATATTTTGTTGAATTTATAAAAACAAAATGAGATGTTATTTTTTTATCTCTGGAGAAAAAAATTTATATAGGAGATATTTATTCTTTAAAGACTTGAAAATAAAATCACCTGTGAAACCATCTGGGCTTGGCACATTTTTCTGGAAAGCTGGCTCCTTGATAAGGTTTTAAATTTCTTTGATGTGTTTTGGCTTGAGTTGTCTATTTCTTCTGAAGTCCATTTTGGTAATTTATATTTTCTGAACATTTTTACTATTTTATTCAGATTTTAGGTTAGAATTGTACAGTGATTTCTTTTCCCATTGGTGGTTCTTTCTATTGCTTTTTCATTCATCCTGTCTTGTTATTTTGATCTTTGTTCCCTATAAAGAACCAAATGTATGTGTGTATGCATTTTACTATCCTTATACTTTTAACTCATTGATTTACCTTTTTATTATTATAAATAACTGAGTTTCTGCTACAGTCCCCTGGGTACAGCTGTGAGTATATTTTATAACTTTTATATTTATTTTTCTCATTATGATCATTTTCTATACAATTTGTTAGTGCAGTTGTATTTCCTTTTTCTACCCTAAGTTACCCCTCAACTCCCTTAAGGAGACAATTTCAACATGCTCAGAGAGTTGAGGACATTTTAATCGTTTCTTCTTCTGCTATGTATGCTCAGATTTGTTACCCTGTGGTGTGTACTGGACATTTCCTCATCTTCTGGGAAGAGCATTCTCCTTCCCTCCAGGTCCAAGGTGTCAACCACGGTGGTGGCCTCTCTGGGCCTGAACCTGGAATTGGAAATGCTGTGGATCAAGGAAGGAAGGAGGCAGGAATGGTTTCAGCCCATGACTGCAGAACCCTGAGAGCCTGTCCTGAGCTCCCCGAGCACCGTCACCTTGGTAGACCCCTCTGCGTTCTGTCCCCAAGTCCCAGTCATCAGTTGTCACCGTTCCACAGCGGCACACGCAGCTCATCTCTTCCCCAGCCCTTGTCTGTGCCTCTTCCCCTCCAGCCGGGCTGCTGTGCACAGCGCCCCGCCGAAATTACCTGTGTACTCTGCATAGGTATGTCTTCATGTCTTCACTGGTACTTTCTTCTACTTTTCAAAATATGTGACTCAAATTATTAGTGGGGGAATGAGGTTACATCTGTTTTGCTCCTCAATTTGTAGACATTTCCAGAATTTAAATTTGTGGAGAAGTTTATGATTAGTTATTAATTTTATTTTTTACATTTGTAAGTCACTTGCTTCTTTTGTCTGAGAGCTTGGGAGATTCTCTCTGTAATGTTCAAGCTCGAAAGCTTCACCAGAGCATGTCTTGGTATTGGAAAACTATCCCATTCTTCCAGAACATGATGAATTTCTTTAACATATAAATATTCATGTACCTTTATTTCAGAAGAGTTTATTATTTTTCTCTAATATATGTTTGAATGGTTTTTTAATCACTGTATTTGATTGAGATCACTGGACGTATCGGTATTTCAATCTGTTATCAATATTATAATTATTATCATTTCTTTGCATCTGGTGTGGTTTTGTCAAGAGAACCCCCTCCACCAATCCACTTTTCTGCTGGTTTCACTATGGGCCATTTCTAATTTATTTTCAAATTTTATACTATTGTTTTTCTCCTTAATTTTTCAACTCAATTATGTTCGGCTTTTTACAAATATTATTCTACTGTCAGCTGATTTCTTAAGAATTTGCTATAGATTAATGTTTTTCCCCTTCCCTAGAAAAAAGGTGTTCCTTCATCTATCGTTTGTAGGTCTTGCTCATTTCTTTTTAAGGTAGAATTTTCGAACCTGAACCATCTGCATATTTCATTTTTTGTTTGGTTTACTCCACTTTGACCAGGGAGTTCTAGCTGTTCCTGCCATTTGCCTAAGCACAGCGTAAGTAAAAGTCTCAGGAATCCTGCTTCTTAGGAAGCATCTTTGGGTCTTACTCTGAGCTCTTGATTTGTTGGACTAGATACTGACATTGTGTGTTTTCTGTCCGGCCGTGGAGCTGCCTGGAGGGATAGGAAAAGCGCATGGGGCCTGAGACTCCTGGGATGTGGGAGGCTTTGTTTCTGCATATTTTTCCTCTTGGAATTAACTGAGATACTGCCCTCAGGGTCAGCTCCCAGGTGAGGGGATAGGCCTCTTTCCCTGGAAAGTAAAGCCATACCTTCCATGTTTCTGAGCTGGGAAGCTGGTGATGACAAAAGAAATTAATGATGCTCCAAAACTTACGGTCATTTGATTTTGTGAGTCTATGAGTATTCTCTGACCTTTGATCCAAAGCTGCAGAGGGTTACTGCAGACCTCAGCTCTCTTTGTTTGGCAGCCAAGGCAGAAGAGAAAGCATGTGCTATTCTCGGTATATATAAAATAGCATATACATGCTATACATATGCTATATATACTCTATGTATACTCTCTATATGCTATATATATTTTATGTATATATATATATTTTTTTTACCCTTCCATCGTTTCTACTGCTGCCTGTGCAGAGAAGATGAGCGGCACAGGCTGCCCCTCCTGCCTACAGCCTGCCCTTCTCGCCCTCCTAGTTAGGGGATCCAGGGGGGCTTCAGAACCTTCTGCACCGAACCCCTTCCCCACCCCAGTCCTGCACCATGGCGTGTCCAAAATGCTCTCCATGTACCCAAACTTTATGCTTTAAAGTTTTCAGTTTGAAAGTAGAGAAATTTTGCTCTTCTCTTAGTTCTTTGTAGTAATTTCTGAGGATATTATCTTTGTGGGTTGAAGAGAAGAGCCAGAAGAGTTTGTAAACATGTAATTTAGCTGACATATTTCCCAGAAGTTCTTGTCATAATCTTTTAAATTAGCTCAGTGTAAGCAGATTTGACTCCATAATATATAATTTGAATATATGCATGACCGTACTAATCACTTGTCTCCAGGGATCCTTTAATATGAATATATGACATTTTTTCTAAAGTCATTTTGGAAATAACTGAAGAAAGAATTCATTTGGCTGAAAATCTAAAAATTTAAACAGGTAAAAACACAGGTTGCTATTTTTTTTAATTGTGCTGCCACAGGCACCATTCTCATGTTTATCAAATAACATCTATAATTGGGTTTGCTTTCAGCACTTGGATAGAAGATTTGAAACATGTGCTTGTGAAAATAATTGGAATTTTTCTTAATACAGGATTTAGCCTTAATTATGCACATATATTTATATCACCCTTTTTACTGCTAACAACACAGGATCCTATCACTTCCTACCTGTGCAGAAAGACGCGGAACAAAGGCTGGAAGATTAGCCTATGATTTTTAACTTCGTTTTCACTTCAAAGGCAGAGTTACCAATTTGGGAGACTATAGGGTAACTTATATTTTATATGATCCTCTCTAATTACTATTTTGATATATACCTGTGCTTCAAAAATGTAAAATAAGCACCTAACCGTACAAGGTGTCAAAGAGATATATTTGCCTGACTTTGGGCAAATTGTGAAAACACTCTCCCATGGACTTAATCAGCCTTCCAAATCATTTCTCCTAACGCTCCCTCCACATCCTCCTCCCCCGATGTATGACAAATTCAATAAAATGAGCACGTTAGTACCTCATTTCTGCCTGTAAATGTTGAGATCGAAATAGACAGACTTTAATAGCTGCATTAATTCCGTGAGCTCTGGGAGATTAATGTAAGTGAGCCCTGCTTCTCCCAGACCATGGCAATTAGGTTAAAGAGCATTATCTGTAGAATCACCCAGGTGAGAAAGACATTCACGAGAAATAGGCGGCTACTGTGTCCTTACGAAAAAAACTAGGACATACTGTTCATCTTGTTATGGAATTCAGACAGTGGACAAATCAGTCTATTGCCCTGAATCTCGGATTCTCAAGTGTGGAGGAGATAACTTACCTTGTAGTAATGATGTGACAATACATACAGGAACTGTAGAAAAGAAGTTTAAAGTCTTGGATTAAAGCAAAACCTAGAACTCAATTGAATGGTGTTTTAATGCTAGTCTCACAGATGCATCAGGTAAAACCAGAAGCAGGTATGTTCAAGACGTTATGTTCAGAAGTGCTTGCGCTTAAGTGCTTATGTGCTCAGGTCTGTGCTAAGGGATGGGAGCAATGTAATGAACTGAAATCTATGAAACTTTATATAAATAGTTACTCTTTCTCTTCTGAGTCCTTCTTTGGGTTTCGAAATCAGTGGGTTCTACATGTACCCTACTTGGAGGATAAAGACGAAAGCAGAAAGTCCCTGCTCCTTTATACTTGTGTCTGTGCTACTGTGAGCTTCTCTCTCGCCTGGTTTCCTGAGTGGGTACAACAAGAGGAAAATTGAAGTTTCAAAAACAAAAAGCAAAATGTGAACATCTGTCTTCCAAGGAGTGTTCTTGACAGGACCTAGTTTCCCCTTAGGTTTTTAGGGTGTAGAGGTATTGCTGTCCCATATGTGTGTGTGGAATGTCATGTGAACATAAGCTGAGCTGGACGGGGCTGGCATTACCACCCAACACACAGAAGAGAGAACCGAAGCCAGAACCTCGGGCAGAGGACATGGGAAGCCGGTCGGACTCTAGAGGTCCCCTGGCTGCACGTCGGCAGGACCTCCCCTGGTCTGAACGCCCACATCTGTAAAAGCTTTCCAGAGGGCTTCTCAGTACTAAGAAGAGAAAATGCAATCTATACCCTCTCTCTTCTGATCTCATCTAATACTCTCCTTTAAATACCGAGGTATTAGCAGACAGATCATGCGGAAATGGGTAAGTAGATGAACCGCTCTTGCACTGCATTGCATGAAGGATTGGGAGGGATTAACATTTCATCGTTCATCTGCCCCAGCTCCCGAACCCCCGCGTTATTTTTACCATTTTATTTAAGCCAGGCGGATGTGCTTACGTGACTTATACTCTTCGGCCATGAAATCCATTCGTTTTATCCATTATACTTTCAATACTTTCAGAATGATTGATGTCGTACAAATACATAATAAAAACTAATAATTACACAGGAAAAAAAATCCCCTGCCCAGTGAAGGCTAAATTTAAAGTAAAATGCAGTGAACATATTTTCACAGTCTTACTTTATTTTTATATATACACATAATAATAATAATTATTATTATTAACATGTTAGGAGCCCTAGGCGCTGCCAGGACAGAAGTGTGATTTGATTGGCTGACTGAGCTACACGCACCTTGAGCGAGGCCGTCTGTGCTCACGCTGGCCTCTCCTCTCCCCTGGCTTTTTATTGAACAAATGTTGCCTCCGCGGTAGAGTTCTTACCGGAGTCCTTGAGGCCAAATGACTTCTCCAGCGTCTCAAAGAGAGAGTGTGGGCGCTATTTCCTCTGGTGCCTCTGGGATAAAGATAGTGGACAGAAATCAAGGTGCGTCACACTGCTGGATGCATGTGCGTATTTGTGAGGTGTTTCCAAGTCTGTCTCAGATTTGAGAGTGGAGAGAAAATAGATGTCATCTCTGTCTTTCAGGGCTTCCTTTTAAAATTCCCCAGTGACTAATGAGTCATGCAAAAGCGGAAATATCCTTTTTCTAAGGCAGCACAAAAGTCAAGTGCAGCAAATGTTCACAGGTTGGCATTCCGATTTATTATGGATGAGAAAACAATTTTAGGTAAACTCACCGTTTTCAGACAGTGTTGCAAACGGAAAGGAATTCAACCAAATGCAGAGTTAAAATATGTACAGAAAACAATGAGGTACTTAGGTACCTTAGGTACTTAGGTACCTCAGTTATCCAGACATGGGGCTTCAGCTCCACGATAGCTGGACGTTCTCCAGCAGCAGGAAGCACAGAAGAATAAATGAAATTTAACGTCACTAGTATTCCTGCCTCATATCCTTTTTTATTTGTCTTATGGATTTAGACCTAAAGGTTTTGTGGCCCCTAAAACCTGTCTACTAATAGTTCCCAGATTGGAAGAAAGTACTCCAAGCTAGATCTCTCTGGAAAAGTAACTCATCTCTATCCCATTTTTGTGCGCCCATTCTGAGTGCTATGGTTAGGCCCTGTTGCTCCATTTCTTTAGAGGCTATCCTGAGTATCCATGGGGTCATTTGAAAACTCCTATATGGAGGTGTTTCCAAGCCTACATCTGCCTCTGATTAATAACCACTTTTGCAGGGAGGGACAAAGAGAGGAGGGGACAGGTGAGTGTAAGTAGGAACACATTTGCCATGCTAGTAAGAAATGAGCCCTGAGGAGGGCAAGTAAAAAGGTCTCTCTTGCTTTTGTACTGTTCTATGTTATTTCACTCCACATTCATTTTAATTTAAGCTTTCCTTTTCTTAAGAAAATTGCTTCCAATTTCTAAACTTCTTGAGAATCCACTCCCAAGGAAAAAAGAAAAAAATAAAAGCTTCCTTCCTTCCTGAGTGCAATTTACTTTCAAGTATTTTCCAGTTTGGTAGACTTGACACTCAATCTGCAATTTGTCTTTTTCACAAATGTTAATTTCAAGTATTTGTGAAAGTTGTGTGTTTTGGGAAGCGCTCATGCATTTTTAAAGCAGCCGATAACAAAAGGAAATCACCTGTGTCTATAAATATAGCTTCTGTTGCTGTCACAGATTCAGTAACAAAAAGAAGAAAAATAATTTCTTTTTATTCCTGCCAGCAGATTTTCAAGGCCTGAGCATTTCCTTAGGAACGTTATAATGAGTCAAATTGCTATCCTTGTGCCCAGCGTTGAATCTCCGCGGCACCTGGAAATGAAGGTACTGCAAAAACAATCCTCCAAAGCTAAGGAAAAATCTACGTCAAATTTCTTGTGAAGAAGAGCTTTACTCTTGCTTTCCTTCTCACCCTGAAACATGGAGAGGAAGAGTGGATTGAAGAGAGAACTGGTTAATTAGTAGAAACCAAAGAGCTCAGGTAGCATATCCTTTGCTATAGTTAAAATATAAGAAGTGGAGCTGTGTGCTCACGAAAGTGTTAGCCTCTGGCCTTGAATTTGCAAAGGCACTAAAAAGGGAAGTTACTGTTTTACTGCTATTGATTCAGTGCTGTGATGAAATTCGGAGTTATTGCCAGATTTATTATATGGGGGTAAACTCAACTAGTAGCTAAATTTAGAGAGCTCTCTTGCACTAATTTAGCATTTATGACCTGTCACAAGTGTACTTTGTTCATCTTTTAATGCATCACCCAGAAATATAACTTCTCATTAAAAAATTTATTAATCTCACTGCATGGTAATATAGCTGAAACAGAATAAATATGAAGTACGCATAAAATGCTGGTGAGTTGTCTCCAATTAAGTAGCATAGACATTAATATTGTTTTCCAAGTTAGCTATGTCTGCAATTAGGCAGGTTTGCTGGGTCTGCTTTTAAGGCTTACTACCTCTTTTCGCTTAGTAATTCAATGTTTTAATTCATAAGTATTTGGGCTTCGATAAAATAAATATTCCTACAGATGAACAGTCAGTGTATAGGATTAGAGAGGAGGACTCTTTTAGATTAAACACCCAAGGGGATGACACCATTCACTCTCCTGTCAGGCCTTATAAAGGTCACTGCTAAAAATAAATAAATTGAAACAAAGCAAGTGCTCAATGGTAAGTACATATAAATATTATGAACCTATTAAAATAAGTATGTGAATTAAATCTTTATCAATTAACTTGGGGAGTTTTTAAGAAATTATTATTGAGTGAGACAACAGAGGTGCTGAGAAGGGGATGTAATACATCCCATTTTAGTGAGACATCAGTCCTCGCCCCAGACACGCAATCGTGTGTTTGCACGTAAGCACGTGAGCACGAAGCAGCCAGCAAGGATGGGTGGCCCAAGGTTGGGCACTAAGGTGGCTGCGCTGCGCAGGGAGCTGACTGAAGAGAGGAAGGAACAAAAGAAAATGACATGGAAAGAATGAAGGGGCTAAGACAGGAAAATTTTTGTGATGCCATATCGTTCGTGTAAAATTGTGCATGTGTGTGTGCACACGTGCCTACTGAGATGTGGGCATACATGCTTGCCAAAGTAGCATGGGAGATATCTTACAGTGGCCGATACTCAGGTGTCCTGTCTTTCTTTTTTACGTCTGTGTATTTTTTAAATGAGTATGCATTAGGTAATTAAAAATATGATTATTTTAGTGTGTAACATTTATTATATAAAATATGATAAATACTCTTATAATATAATACGTATTATATAGGGTATATAGTATTCTCTTATATAGTATATAAATATAATAAATATGATAATATACTATAATAAATATTCTCATCTTACAAAATTCTTTTGAGTAAGCATCTCTATAAATGTGACACATGATCAAATATGTGAAAATGGAAAATCATTCAATAGTCAAAAATATTCACATTTTAGTGCAAGTATGCAGGTATTATATTTGTATTATGGCACAGAGGAGTTCTCATGAAATGTACCTCATTTAATGTCTGATTATTTTAGTCATTCAGAGAAAGCTAAACAGTCATTGTAACAACAGCAAAGATGTGTAACATGAAACAGGTGTTTGTGCATGTACATGGTTTTCAGTAAAATAAGCAGTAAAAACATACACACACACAGACATAGCTACGTGCACACAGACTGTACCTGGACATGCAGACATATGTAAGAAACACTGGCTCAGAAATGAAGAGCACGGGACTCTGTCGGGAGCCATGAGGCCTCGGCCATAGTTTTGCTTTGCCTGAGCCTTACCCTTCCCCCCTCTTAGCTGAAGTTAAGTTTCTGTTTCCCAGGAATGGTGAGGTTCGTTTTACCGCCAGTAACCTCATATGCATATCATGCTGCTGATTGGTCAGTTCCTTCTTTATTTCTAATTTGCATTGTGATTGGGCGTTCCCCTCT
>CAUYRT010072001.1:0-24730 GCA_963574885.1 Lepilemur ruficaudatus
GGTCGATTATTCAGGGTAGATTTTCAATTAGTAAATTATCTGTGTTCTTTTTATCTCACCTTCCATCAATTGACTAATTCTAGACAATTGGCTGCTTATTAGAATTTCCTCCAAAATGATAAGGTAGCTCAAAACACTCCATTAACCTTTAGAAACATTGGTACGTTTCATATAACAGAGAACTAAATTACAGACCAAAGATTTTTCTGTACTGTTTATAAATTTTTTCCTGGCATCCTACTACCATATACACAAAAAATAACAGTATAAAGACATCTGCACCCGAATGTTTATGGCAGCACAATTCACTATTGCTAGGTCATGGAAACAACCCAAGTACCCGTCAATTCATGAGTGGATTATTAAAATTTGGTATAGGTTTACAATGGAATATCACTCAATTTTAAGAAATGACAGTGAGCTAGCACCACTTATATTATCCTGGATTGAGCTTGAGCCCATTATTCAAAGTGAGGTGATACAAGACTGGAAGAATGGGCTCCACATGTACTAGCCATCAAATTGGTACTGACTGATTAACACTACGGGGCTCAAATGGTGGTGGTGTCCACCAGGGATTTGGGGGGTGGGGGGGTAGACCCACATCTGAGGGATGTGGTAAGAATTGTGGAGGGGAGGGGCATGCTTGAAATGTAGTTAGGGATGGGAATTAGGGGTCTCAATAGGTGGAAGGAAATCTTCTAAAACTGATTTATATGAATAGCTGTAGAACTTGGCAAATTTGCTAATAATCATTTAATTGTACACTTAAAATGGAGTAAGGGCATGGTATGTAAATTGTACTTCAATAAAGTTGTCTTTAAAAAAATAACATTTTGGGTGTTATTGTAACTCTTGCAAGTAAGTAAAAACTAACTTTGGAATTCAGTGGTGTTGAAATATAAAACAGAAATAGGCTATACTTATTTAAATATATTTTCCTTTCTATCAATAAAGCTTGAATTTTTCTCAATAAATATGCTCTAGTTGAAAAATGCAAATCATCCTTAAGTTTGAACATTTCAGAATGGTCTGCTCATCAGTAGCCTCTGTAGACCAGAAGTATTTATGCATGAAGTCAATAATAGCTCAGTCTTGGGTTGTTTATTGGCAATTTATTTGGCAGGCACTGCATTTTCTTTCTTCTACTTCTCCCGCCAAAGTAGGTATTGTTCATATTATTACATATTTTATTAAATTTTAGTAAAATGCACTCCTCTTCATAAAATATTAATAGTACCTGATGTGTTCCTTTAATAGAGACACAATTTTTGTAGTCTATAATAAATATGAGTTGTAATTCATTCATGAAGTTGATGTTACTGAAAATCCCTGCCCGTTCTTTTCCCCAATAACAAAGTATTCAATTTCTTTGATTTTCGTATACTATTATTGTATGGCTCTATCCAGAGTCTAGTGGAAGAGAATTTTGTTTTGTTTCTAAAGTTAATGGCTTTAAAGAATATGACACAAGAGTAAATTATTATTACTCTCAGGCTTTTGCCAATGAATTGCTTATATTTTGAGATTAGGATTATTTTAAATGTCATTATTACTGAACAGAAATCAGGTCACATTCAGTCCAATCCCCATCCTTACCCCACCATTTACTTCTACACAGACATTGAAAATTACTATTCATAATGGTGAGTCTGAAATACTGTAAGATTTTGAGTCAGCACAAAGATTTAATTAAACTTGTCATCCTGGTCTTACTAAAGCTGAGAAATGGAATAATTTATTTTAATAAAATTCTTTATGAGAATTAGTAGGATGCCAGGACAAAATTTCAAAGCTCTTGTCATTACTCACACTAGTTCTAATACAAGCTGAGCATCCCTAATCTGAAAATCCAAAATCCGAAGTGCTCCAAAATCTGAAGCTTTTTGAGCATTGACGTGATGCTCAAAGGAAATGCTCATTGAAGCGTTTCAGAGTTTTGCATTAGAGGTGTTCTCCTGGTAAGTATATAATGTAAATATTCCAAAATCCAAAAAAATCTGAAATCTGAAACATTTCTGGTCCCAAGCATTTCAAATAAGGGATACGCAACCTGTATTTTGTTATTTGTATAAAAACAGATTTACACATAAAAGCATTGTTCACAGCTCTTTTACTTGCCTTGGGCTCTGTGTCAGTGTTTCCTTCCTCCTTAATAGCCTTGTCCACTGGTATTGAGACATGGAGAATCTAGAAATGAAAGCATAAGTCTTCATTTTCATGTGGAACAACACCTTTTGATATATATGTGCACGGGACTAAAGCATGCTGATTTCAAAAACAAGTTATTCTGGGGACTTTAACAAAATATATTTGTATTATTACATAATAATTCAAGTTTTCAAGAGTTACCATACTTGCACGTTTGGAGGAAAGGATTATCGATGTGATGAACAGCATGTCAGTGTACGGTAGGAAAGATTTGGATTCTAGGCTTAGCTATAATAGTGTCTATTTTACCAATCAACCTTAGTGTGTCTCATTTCCAAATTTTAAAGCTGGATAAAAATCATGCATTTGTGTTGTAGTTCAACCGAGGAAATGTATGTGAAAGTGATCAGAAAGAAGTGCAAAGAACTATGAGTATGATAATCAGCAAGCTATTAAGATCTTGAAATTTGTCCTATGTTTAACAGACTTCTGAAGAAGGCCCTATACTTTATTAGTGAGTCAGACATTAGGTGTCCCCAAAATTGCCAGCTAGTGTGCCACAGGTTACAGGTGTGCCTGAGATTATGATCTACTCAGGCCTTGTGCCTGAAGCCTTTATTTGCAAAAAAGCTTTGTCCCTTTATCTCCATGTGACAACAAAACACTATCATCTTCTGTGTGTGCCATAAGTAAACAAGGTTGAGAAGCCCAATACCTAACGTACTCTGATGTCCTTAACAATTTGTTCAGAAAGGGCAGAGCCAGCCATTGACTACATCCATGACGTGATGTAGGGAACGCCAACTCTGTGTAGACGAAGTCAGGGTAGAGGACTTGAAAAGTGAAGTGAATTGTCCTGGTTGTTTGTGCTGTAAACAGTCTGATTCTTTAATAATACTTTTGTTGGTAGCAACCAGTCCTTACACCTTGCTTTTTCTCTTTATTTTTTTTTAATGCAAAGTCACAATTGTATATTCAAAGATGTTGCTTAAATTCTTTGAAAATTACAAAGAAGGGCAGCACTCCAAAGAAAGAGAAGGGAGATGACGCTTTTAAAAATACAAGCTTTCTGCATTTTTCCCCTGACTGTATGTGAAATAATAATAAGTATTAATAAGGTCTACCTTGGCAAAATGCTTACTTTTTTAAAACTTAAGTTAATCTCCTAAAGTAGTATTAATTGACATAGTTGAAGACTAGGTTATACATCATGATGTGAGATAATGACATTTTAGTCACCCATATTCAGACATCTAATTCTGAATTTTTCAGCTTACTTGCTACCCAAATGCATAAGTTTAAGTTGCTTTTTCCCTGTACCTACCAGAAAACTGCTATGGATTACGGACATTTCATCAGGTAATTCACACAAAGTTTTCAAACTTTGACTATTACCTATTTCACTAATACTTAAATAATTTAAATAGAGATATAGTCATGTGCCCCATAACAATGTTTTTGGTCAATGACAAACCATATACGTGAGAGTAGTCTCATATTATTATAGTATTGTATTTTTGCTGTGCCTTTTTTATGGCACAGCAAATACCATTGTGTTATAATTGCATATAGTATTCAGTACAGTAACATGCTGTACCGGTTTTTAGCCTAGTAGCAATAGGCTATGCTACGTAGCCTAGGTGTGTAGTAGACTGTACCATCTAGGTTTAAGTACACACTATGGATGTTCATACAATGATGAAATTGCCTCATGACGCATTTCTCAGAACATACCCCTGTCATTAAGCAAACCATGACTCTATCTGTCCATCTATCTATTTTTAAAGCAACATTCTGTAAAAGTGCTGCTTGCATGATTTTGCCCATGGGTCCACTCTGGGCAACAGAATCTTCAATACAAGATTTAGAGGGATTATATGGAAAAATTATATGCAGATTATCTTTAACTTAGGACTTCATGAAGATAAAAATACTTTTCATTTATTATTTCATCATTTATTCATCTACTTCATTCATTCATTCATTAATTCATCAAGTATTTATTCAATAAATATGTATTGAGTTTGGCTATGGTTTGGTTATGGTTTTTTTTTTTTTTTGTTCCCACCAAAGCTCACGTTGAAATCTGATGTTTGTGTGGTGGTGTTGGGAGGTGGGGCCTAGCAGGAGGTGTTTTGGTTATGGGGGCAGATCCCTTATGAATGGCTTGGTGCTGTTCTTGTAGTAGTTAGTTCTCTCTCTTGAGGACTGGATTTGTTCTTGTGGGAATGGAGTAGTTCCCTCCAGAGTGTGTTGTTAAAAAGCCAGGACGCTCCTTAGGTTTCTCCCTCTTTATACTTGTCCACTTCCCCTTTGACCTTCTCTGCCCTGTTGTAACACCGCATGAAAGCCCTCGTACCAACATAGGAACAAACAAACTATACCCAGCCTCAAGTATTCCTTTATAGCAATGCAAAACTAACACAGTGTCCCAAAAGTTTTTGATAAGATTGTTGGGAAAAACCCTTTCTAAAAAAATAGTAACACTTGTGGTTAGACTTAATGGAGCAGAAGGAGCTAGCCATGTGGAAATCTGTAGATCCCGAGGTCCTGGACAGGGTTTTCAATTTGACATGTATGAAGAACACAAACATGGCTTGAGGTACGAGAGATATATTCTCCATTACTGTAGAACTAGCCAAGAGAGACCATTACAATTTAAATTAATTAAAATAAAATAGAAAAACTCAGTTCCTCAGTGGCACTAACCATGGTTCAAGTGTTCAACAGCCATACGTACTTAGTGGCTACATACTGGACAGCACGGAGTCCATTTCCATCACTGCAGAAAGTTCTAGTAAGTAGTGCTGCACTAGTGAAGGAAGAGCATTGGAGCAGGAAGAGAGGTCAGAGAGGGTGGCTTGGAAAGATCACGAAGGTCCTTGCAGGGGTCATGAGGACTTTGGATTCCACAAGTGTAATGGGAAGCCTTTGGATGGTTTTAAGCAGGGGAGGGGCATGATTCAATTTACATTTTAAACCATTACTCTGCTGTGTAGATGAATTATAAGGAGGGCAAGACCAGTCACTTATTGCATTTGTCCTGGCTAGGGATGATGATGAGTCTTTGGTAGGTTATTATGAGAGGGATGGTGGAAAGTAAATGGATTCAGGATATATTTTAGAGTTTGAATCAAGTGGATTTGCTAATAGACTGATAAAGCGAGATAAACAGGCGAAAGAATCAAGAGTAATGCTGGCTTTTGGGACTTGAGCAACTAGGTAGAAGGTCATGTTTTTTACTGGGACGAGAGAAGATTAAGGGGGAAGAGTTTGGGTGGGTAGGGAGCAGGGGTTGGAGGGAGGGAGTTGGAAAAATTCTGGTTTGGATACCGTATATTTTAGGTACCTATGGGATATAAACGCATAGAGGTCAGGTAGGTAGTAGAGAATGAAAGAACCCATACTACGGACTGTCAACTTTTTGAATTTTACAATAGAGTCCCTTTAAGCCTAATTGTATTTGGTAAAGTACAAATACAATGGGGTTAATTTCTAGACCCTCTTTCCAAAGAGCTAATAAAAACATATTAGCTAGATTTGGCTGAGTGGAGAGTTTTATCAGGGGAAATTTGAATTTTTCTTTCTCTTGTCCAAATTCCATTATCTTTCCGTGTGTCCAACAATTTCCTTATTGTTTGGCCATGTTGTCCCTTTCTTGAATTAGGACTCATCACTATCGGCCAAAAATGAGCAGGATTTACATGTGACTGCTCCATGTCCATTGTATATATCACAGTGTTTATGCACATTGTTAGTCACTGCTTTTACTATAGCTCTGAAGCTTTCTGTGTCTAACGTGAGCTTCTTATTGTTTTTGTTCACCTGCCTCTGCGTTCTGGATGGTAATGGGGAGAAAAATTCAACTTCTTTCCTTTTGGTGGACAAATAACTTTTTATTTTTTTTTCACCCCCTGCCCCCTGTGACAAATAACTTTTTGATTATGATTTTTGTTGGAAATGGGAAGAAACTTGGATGCCAGGACATTGCCTTTGTTATTTATATTATTGAACAGCTCCAGGATGTCATTGTTTAACATGTGACCTAGTATTCTTGTTCACAAATAATGACAAATGACTTTTTTTCTGTTACAACTTGGAAAAAAAGTCTACTTTCCATCCCTGAAGAGTCCAGTTTTCATGGTTATATTTATTATAGTATCTTTTCTAAAGAACTAATTGTCGGGGTAGAAGACAGAGAAAATTAAAATATTGTAAAATTTCCCTTACTTTGCTTTTCTTTCTAACCTTGGTATATGCCCCAATTTTTACAGTTTTCCCTTTTAATATGCTATTTTTGATGCCAACCGATATTAACATGATTTTCCAATCAAGGCTTTTCACTCCGACGTGTTCCAGGTAGGATCTGGCATATGAATCA
Organism: Lepilemur ruficaudatus; assembly: GCA_963574885.1. Taxonomy (NCBI): domain Eukaryota; kingdom Metazoa; phylum Chordata; class Mammalia; order Primates; family Lepilemuridae; genus Lepilemur; species Lepilemur ruficaudatus. The sequence continues at coordinate 6,533 of CAUYRT010072001.1, forward strand.
TATGTCTAAAAAGGAAACTCATGAAAGTATGTGTGCATGCTAGGGGGCTCATTTGTCTTTGGCAAAGACATTGCTGCTCCTGTTCCCTTAATTATTAAACAGATGGTGCCCACTGCCATTGACTAGCTGCCCAACTTGTACTCCTGTGTGTTAGCACAGTTCTGGGCATCTGACAGAGAGAAGCTGTACCATCACAGCACCTCATCTCCACTTATGCCATAATATTAATACCTGATTCTAATTAGAGCAGGCTGTTTCCCATGAAGCTATGTCGAAAACTTGAGTCTTCTTCTCCCTTAACTCCCATGAATTAATTATTTCATCTCAAATATCTCCTTCTGGCTTTTTTTTTATTGCTTCACTTCTACACACAAAATACAGTGGCATATTGAACCAATTATCCAAATACTCCAGGCTATAAACACACTTTAACCTGAAATGTCAAGATAATTAAGACAAAATTGGATTATTATTAATATTATTAGTGAGGGCAAATGACATCTAAGATAGCCATATTAAAACTGAACAAGAATGGAGTATCATAATCTTGTTTCAGTTTTAAAAAGACACTAGCTCCCAAGGAATATAGATGGAGTTTTTTAAAGTCCATCGAACACACTGAACACAAACTGAATTATTTTTCATAATCTGCCAAAAAAAGTTAACTTGAAAATTCTCCTTTAGTTTCTTAAACACCACATTACTACAGCACATGTACCTGCAACCATTAATAACTAGGATCCTGATTATTTTTTCTCATGTGCTTTTTTCTTTGTAGATGTAATATTTCACAGCCATAATCAGTCTTCTAAGACCTTTCCTAGTGTTAACCCACCTATCTTTACCTCTCCCTGGAGATACTTCTTTCTTTCTTTATATTATGTTCTGATAAACTATCTGAGCTTCTTAACTTTGTAAACCTTTTTGAGGATACAGTCACTTAATCTCAATGTGCTTTTTTTTCTTATCATCCACAGTCAACATTTAATGATTAATACTTATACACTGGATTTAAATGAATGCTGCCCCTCTCCCCCTTCTCTTTAATAATTCGATTGTGTTCTAGGTAACTCTTTGAGATTCTACCATTATTTGAACCAACAGGACAGGCTTGGGCTCTCTGTTGAAGAGAGTCTTTCAAGCAGGAGCAGCTAAAGCATTACAAAGCCACCTGGAATTGGTTTCCTGTCGTACCTGACGAGAACCTATGAATATCTTCGAATCACTCACACAGTAGATGTGGCTGTCATTTTCAATGACAGTAGGAAGTACGTTAGCTTCCGTGGCCTGCCAAGTAGCCAAGTACAATCCTTTTTTCTCCGAAGTCCTAGGAAGCTCAGCCTCAGCGCCAGCCGCAGACCCCCACACCCCTGGGCTGCTGCGAGCTGGACCCGCCCAGCAGCCTCTTCCCTCGCACGTAGGGTGTGTGGGTCGCTCTCCCGGCGAAGGAGCATTGGAGCTAAGAGCAGCGCCTCCTCCGGGGCAGGAGGCGGGAGCTCGGCTGGGAAAGCTTTCCTAGGGAGTTGCCTTAAAGCAAGCAAGCAAGCGGAATTGTCGATCGCTCCAGCTGCCTGTTTTATGCAGTTTTAAGCAGCCATCTCCACTCGTTTCCCTTCTGCAAAACTGTAAATCACCACCAACCTTGCACCAACAAGGAGGAGGAGAAAAAAAAAACAAAACAAAAAAAACAAGCAAATCTCCTTTTCCCTTCTCACCCTCCCTTTCCTCTCACCCTCCCTTCCTCTCCTGCTCGTTCCATCTCCCTCCCTCCCTTCTCCTACGGCTGCCGCTCGTCTCTCGGTCTGTGTCTCTCTCCAACGGGACTTAGCAACTTTGATTATTTCTCAGCCCCTCTTCCATTTTTTTCCACCCTTTGCCATGAACTGGACCGACAGACGCGGGGGAGGCTTTGCTCTCTGCCCCAGGGAATGGCGATTCGCGTCCTGGGGCCGTACCGGGGAGGATCGGCCGAGGAGAAAGAAGGCGTGATAGAGAAAGAGCTGCAGGAAGGAAGAGAAGGGAGCCCTCCATCTGCCGCGGGCCCGGCGCGCAGCAGGGCAGCGCGGAGCTGCGTCCGGAATGGCCCCGAGCTCGCCCTGCGCCCCCGGCTCCTCCAGCGTCAGCAGCCCCCGTGCGCGGAACGCACCGGGCAATTTTTAAAATCCTGAAGCAGGAAGAGACCCCGGAGGATATAAGTCGAGGGTGGGGCTGGAGCAGAGAATTTGAAAAAGCCATTCAAAGAGAGAAAAGGGGAAGCGTGATCGTTCCTGCCTGTGCTAGCTTTTAACTTGAGCATGCTAGCTCTTAACTTGAGGAAGTCTCTTTGGAGCATCTAGCATTCTCCCGGAGTTACTAGAAAGCTGAAACTTTCAGTGGATTGCGGGCCTGGGGACAAGCAGGAGGGATTCCGAGGGTGGGACCGGGAGAGCGCGTGTGTGCGCGAGCGTGGGTCGGGGAGCCACTGGGGATTCGGTGACGAGGGAACACCATGGCAGTGCCCGGCGAGGCTGCACCGGCCAGGGACAAGCCCGGCCACGGTGGGCTGAGTCAAGCCCCCGCAGCGGGCCGGGACTGCCACCGTCGTGCCGGCCCCGCATCGCCGCGGGGCTCCGACTGCCGCGGCTGCTGGGGAGACCTGGTGCTGCAGCCGTTCCGGCGCTCCCGGAAACTTTCCTCGGCGCTGTGCGCGGGCTCCCTGTCCTTTCTACTGGCGCTGCTGGTGAGGCTGGTCCGCGGGGAGATCGGCTGTGACCCGGAGCAGAGTAAGGAGGCGGCGGCGGAGGAGGAGGAGGAAGCAGCCGGGAGAGCAGAAGGGGGCGTCTTCCCGGGGCCTCGGGGAGGTGCTCCCGGGGGCGGCGCGCCGCTCAGCCCCTGGCTGCAGCCCTCGGCGCTGCTCTTCAGTCTCCTGTGTGCCTTCTTCTGGATGGGCTTGTACCTCCTGCGCGCCGGGGTGCGCCTGCCTCTGGCCGTCGCGCTGCTGGCCGCCTGCTGCGGGGGGGAAGCGCTCGTCCAGATTGGGCTGGGCGTCGGGGAGGATCACTTACTCTCGCTCCCCGCCGCGGGGGTGGTGCTCAGCTGCTTGGCCGCCGCGACATGGCTGGTGCTGAGGCTGAGGCTGGGCGTCCTCATGATCGCCTTGACTAGCGCGGTCAGGACCGTGTCCCTCATTTCCTTAGAGAGGTTCAAGGTCGCCTGGAGACCTTACCTGGCGTACTTGGCCGGCGTGCTGGGGATCCTCCTGGCCAGGTACGTGGAGCAAATCTTGCCGCAGTCCGCCGAGGCGGCTCCGAGGGAGCATTCTGGGTCCCAGCTGATTGCTGGGACCAAGGAAGATATCCCGGTGTTTAAGAGGAGAAGGCGGTCCAGCTCCGTGGTGTCCGCCGAGATGTCGGGCTGCAGCAGCAAGTCCCATCGGAGGACCTCCCTACCGTGTATACCGAGGGAACAGGTAAGCACAGGCGACTGCTCTCTCTCGGCTCTCGGGGAAACTTGAAACACTTGGAAACCGCCGCAAAGTGGAGCGAATCCGAGCGCTTGGGAACTAAAGGGAAGATAGGCTAGAAAAGTGGTATAATTGAGACTTAATAAGAAGTAGTGGGTTTTTCTCTCCCTTTCACACAGTATTTTTATAACTTGGACAACTGAAATACGAATAAGTAACAAAACTAGGTGGTATTTGCAGGATCTTTCACAGCTGAGCTAACTTTTTAGATCTGCTACACCTGGTGTATGGCTTCCCCGCACTTTCAAGTACGCTCACACTTTCCTCCCTTACCAGAAGTTTTAGAAATAAGTTTAGTTTTCTAGCAGTGGGTGATTTTTCAATACGTGGATTTTACTAGATTTCTAATTCTTTTTATAAAATTTCCTTCTTACAACGTGATAGGTAAACATTCATGAAAACCAGTAAAAAGATTCTAGAGCAAAGCAAAGCATGCTGAAAGGTGAGGCGTTGATACACACATTCTGGTTTTGCAGTAAGTTTTATTTGGAGAGACTTCATCTAGTGGTGCCCAATTTGTTTTTAAACATTTGGTGGTATAAAATATTACATGCTAGTGTGTTTGTATCATAATTATAAACTTCAAGTGGGGGAATAGTATGTCTGAACATCAGAATTGTTCAAAATGGTAAACTGTGCTTTAGTGTCAACTAAAAACATTTCTCTTGAGTATGTGCACACTTAAGTGGATATTTAGCAAGTCAAGTGGATTTATACAGGTTTTACAGGAAATATTAATTTGGGAGAATATTTCTAAGATTGCTGGTGATCTGTGTCTTTCAGAAAGGAGGAAGAGGAGGAGAAACCTGGAATTATGAGTGAAGTTGTAAATAAAAGTTTAGTCAGTTTGGGAGATAAGTCTATTATTAAACATTTTAAGACTGGGGATAGTTGCTATAAAGGACATAAAAGAACAAATCCCAATTTTAAGTACAAATTGTATCTGAAAAAGCATTCTTAAGTGTTCACCTCCCCACTTGAAGCAGATTTGACACTTGGTGGTGGTAGGAGGGAGCTGGGTATGTACAGCAAGTGGAAATTTACACTTTTCCCATGTAAATTTGTGTCTAACTATGGTACCGCAAGGACAGTACTTTGGAGTTAGGGAATATCCTAAGATATAGTAAGCTTTTTCTTTTGAGGTTATTCTGTGGATAATCATTTAGGTATTTCTAAGAAATAGCAGTCACCATATGGTGTGGGTGCTAGTTTGTTTCTGAAATGAAGTTGATTACACAGATCTGTGGTTGTTTGACATTATTTAGCAGAATAGATGACAGCGCCATAGTTTCTGTGTTTATTTTAAAACAAATGTACTTATTTAGTGTTTTGTTTAGATAAAATAAATGTTTCTTGGGTCTAAGCTTACTCTAAGAGTGAAGGAAAAAACAGGCCACTGACTGATACTTAGTTTTGGGAGAAATTTGGAAGTCATTGAAACAAAGTAAAATTACCTATTTAAGAGTAAACTAAAGATTTTAATTTTTTTCCACAGTTACAGGAGACAATGTCTTTTAAGTGAAAACACCACTGCTTTAAAATGTTTAGAACAAACTATTCTTTAACTTACAGGAAAATGTGATATAAACATTGCAAAATTGAACCATAATTCTTAAGGAACATCTGGGATTTAATGGTAAATAACTTGACTCCAAATTCATATTATTTAGCCTCTGTAATTAAATTTCTGAAATTTTATATTAATATTTAGAAGTTAGGAGTTAAGCGTGGATTTACAATAAGAAGGTATTTAGGTGGATTAACCAGCAGTGTTAATTAACATGCAAATATTTATTGATTTTCTCTGGTTTAAATTGATAAATTGAGAATTTGAATTATCTGCAAACTTATAAGAAAATAACTGAGCATTGCATTTTTAAATGTTGCTGATTAATGCTGTTGAAAAATGCGTGTTTATATTTCGGTAATTTTTTTGGTTACTTTTTTTTTAAAGGCTGTGTAAATGAAAAATGTTCTAAAGAGAGACTTTATCTCTAATGTTTGATGGGAAAACAATAATATATTTAGCAGAAATTGAAATCCTTTAAGTTTTAATAAGGGCATGGGTGAGTGTATGCGTGTCACTGAAGACCAGTTTTTATATATGACCCATTAAAGTTGTTGCTGAGCATAACTGTGGGGAGTGGGTGGGAACTGACATGGACTAGTACAAAATAGGGCAATATCCCGTGCCTAACTGTGTCAGAAGTTCAGGAGCTATATAGTAAATGGCTTATCTGTTTTATCATAAGGAAACAAACTTCTGATCAAGGGTGCAAAGTGTACACTGTTGCTGTCATTTGCATACTTCAAAAAGTCAAAAACCAAAATAATTATGAAACAAGTATAACACTCCTGAATACTGCCTGATTAGTTGATTTGTTTTGTTTTCTGAATGTCTGCCCTCAACTCAAGACAATACTCACAGGCAACAAGTGAATTTTAAATAGTAGAGCTCAGAGAGTCTGTCAGTGGCCTCTTGAAAATTTATGTGGACTTTGCTCTTTGTGAGATTTAAAGATGAGAGAGTTTAACATCATCTTCTCTGTATGAATGACAGTGGCCACTTGCGTATGAACTATCCCTCTTAAATGGCTCTTAATTCTAAAAGTGCAAACAGACTATATGACAAAATTCTCATAACACAAACCAATCAATATATATTCCTCCCTCCCTCCCTCCCTCCCTCCTTCCTTTCCTCCCTTGCTTCCTTCCTTCCTTCCTTCCTTCCTTCTTTCTTTCCTTCCTTCCTTCCTTCCTTCCTTTTTCCTTTTCCGGAACTGTTAAGTCTATGACACTGTGGTGTGTCTGTGAATGAAAGTGAAGATATCTTTACTCTCAGTATATAACAAAGTTTATAGAACCTGCATGGCTTTTATTAATAGTTTAGTCCTGCCAGCCCAGTATCCTCAATACTGAGGCTGATTTTGTAGATGAATATGTTAAACTGTACTTTTTTGGCTGGCAATATTAAGAAGGTAAGTGTCCATTAAGGTGTATATATCTTTATGTAGACTTTCATATCTGAGACAAGATATATCTCTCTCAAGTTATCACTGTATCTCCCCTCCCCCACCAAACACGAATATACAGAAGTACCTAGAATTCCTTGAATTATTAGATATTATGCATGATTAATATGTTATTTTTGAACATAATATTAATTATGCAATTCTAAAACATTTGGCAATTGTATTTGAAGGGGTGTCTATTCTCTTTATACATCAAAGAGCACAATTGGTGACGCATTCCTCTCTAATGACTGTGGCCACCTTACACACTCACTTTTGAAAGATTTCAAACCAATGCAATTTTATTTTAGTTACTTGTTAAGAAGAATTTAATATTTTTACCTATGATTTCAGATAAAAATAAACATAAAGCATATGATTCTCTCCACTAATGCATTTGTACCAGTTAATGACAAAATTCTTTGGGATGGTACATCAGTCAGAAGTATATGTTACATATGTTGCATTATGTAAGTAAAAACCAGAACTGTTTCCTATAAATATTTCCCTAAGCTCTTAAACATCTTTAGCAAAAATGAATGGCTTATTGTAGGAATGTAAGTTGGTTATCAAAAGAAGAATCAAGTTGTTCATCACTGATGTGACAAAAACATTTTGAAGTAAGAAAACAACAGCAAAACAAAAATAAGAGAAATGGGTATGGTTTTTGATGATAGGTACTCAATGGTAGGCATTGTTATGTCTTTGTAAAAAGTATAACTTTTATAGTACAGATATGGAATACGGAAGTATTCTGAATGTATAGAATATATTATTCTTTGAATTCCTAAATACATTTCAATGTAACGTATTTCTCAAGTTGAGTACATTTCAGAAGTAGTCATGGGCTTTTAATTGTAGCTTCCATCACATTTCAGTAGTGTTACTCAGCTCATAGTGCTACAAAGAACAATATTGATTATTTATGACAAGGTGACAGAATTAAAATGAATTAATGTCAACTTCTGAAAATACTGAAAAGGAAAAACAAGATTTTCTTGTCCCTTGGGAAAGGTAGGGAAAAGAATGTTTTGGTTTTTTTTTTTTTTTTTTGTGGGAAAAAATTGTGATTTTACTTTGTGAATACAGATATTTAAAGCATACTGAAAAACTGTTTTAATTGACAGAAATAGTCAGTGAATCTATATAAATTTACAGAGGTTGGAAGGACTGAAAACAGTGATTTTACTCTTTCTGTATTGAGTTGAAAGTGTAAAAAGTTAAAACTGCAGAACTGAAAGAAATGCTGTGTGTGCTGGGCTGTCATGTTAATTAAATAAACAGCCAGAACAGTGACTCTGTGTATGAAATACATTTTGAAAAGCCTGGGGGGAGGGGGTTCAGGCAGGCAAGGGTGAGTGACACTGGCCTGAAAAAACATTCATTATATCTGTAGTGACATTTGTGTGAATTTGCTGTATTCTATTAGAAAATTCAGCTCTCAGAATAATTTCTCCAGGGCTCTAGTTGAATAAAGGCTTTACCAAATTTAATTTTACTTCTATTTTAAGCAAGTTCTCATTTATTACATTGAGGTAGGATATTTATAAACCTCAAAATTAGGAGTATGCCTATATATTGTAAGATTTTCCATTAATGTGATTTGTGTCAGTAACAGCCCAGTAGAGGCTATGTCGACTTCTTGAAAACTTGTGTTGTTTAATCTATCAAAAGAATGAGTTTATTTGGGAATTAAAGTGGGAGTTCCATTTTTCAGAAAAAGTTGTTGTGAGTTGTACCTTCCTGGATGGGTGAAGATAATCAACGCAACTACTGTGTCATGTGGTATTCTAAGAGATTTTGCCATGCTGAAACGGTGCCTTTGCATTGGGCCTTGGGGAAAATTTCTTATGCTTTGTGAAATGATGCTTAACCCTTCATGTTTATGGTGAATTGTTTACTTAATTATCATGTATCTCCTGTTCAGTGGAGGCTTCCTCCTCCTCCTCTTCTGTGTGATGTTTATAATTGTATCTTCTAAAAAACCCTCACATATATTGAAAACTCAATTTATGCTTATTTTCTACAGTCATGTGTTTAATGAAACACTATCAAATAATTCTGAAGAACCTCAGGAAGTCCAGTCTCCATATTCTTGTACCTAAAGATGTACTCCTATTAATTTTCAAATGAGCATCCTTTACGTACAAATTTAAATCCTTTTAGTAATTACCTATATATACTTTTACTGTTGATAGTATTTTTTTGTGGAGTTTTTGTAGTTAGGCTACCCTTGGGAATTGTTTTAACTTTGAATTGAAAACATATGTTTGTGCTTTTATCAGCGTAACACTGGGGCAAAAGTCTGAAAGATATGCCTGAGTTGTAGTTCAGAGGGAGAAGTGTTGGGTAAAATTGTCAAAAATATTAGTTGGCCATACCTGTTCGTGGTGAATATATACTACTGTTTTAAAAGAAGATGCTACTCCTAGCTCATGTTATCTATGAAGGTTCTTTGGTCAGTCAACGTATCAAATGCCAAATCAACATTTTTTCTGTGCATTAGGCCTTGTGCTGAAAATCATACACATTATACGTAGACATGGCACAGCATCTGCCTTTCTAGAGCTTAGAGTCTATTTAGGAAAATGAGACATGAACATAGAAAAGGGGAAGTCACACGAAAATAGCTAAATGATCTCTTAGATAGTAGTTGGAGAAATGCTCCTAATAGCTTAGAGTGGGTTTTTAACCTGAATCCAGGACTCATTCATGTCTTCTCTGAAATTATATGCAAACTTTCATTTGTTCATTTTTACGAGGAAAAAAATTTATAATGTCATAGATTTTCAGAAGGTCCTTGACATGTAATGGTTAAATACAAATAAATGGTTTAGATTTTAAGCAACTTGACATTTTAAAGACATGGAGAATTTTTTTTGGAATGGAAATTAATTGTGGTAATTGATTATAGTAATTAATTTATAGTATGCTTTAAAATAAAAGTAAAATGTTATTGGATTTAGGACATGTGACACTTCAATATAGCATACTGATTTTTTTGATGTCTTGAGGTAGTTTGTGAGTAGCTGGTTGCAATGATATCTTAAAATGCTTAATTCTGTGCCAGGCTTTAGTTAGTAGACTGGAATTAGTCTGATTTTAGAGAAAAAGAAATGGGAGGGAGTCAGCTAAATGTATGTAGTCAGCCTAAGGCAAGATGGCTTTTGTCCAGTTCCTCTTTACCTTGAATATGTTGCTGGGGGCCAGTAAGTAGGAAGAGAGGCTGATAGTTTTAAGCCCAGGTATCATTTGTGAGTTTACATATGGAGCCAACTCTAAACTCATTCAGAATTAGAAGGTTGAGGAATCAGATTGAGTAGCAGACGTAAAGATGACATAACATTTTTTTCATCCCTTGACAATGAGTTTTCTGGTCATCAAATAGTACCAGGGCAGTCTCTGGAATGTGTTATTCTTGACTTTGTCCCATACATGAAAATCAATTGCATTGAAAATGGGGAGTCTTATCTCATCAAATAAAAGTATTCAATGTTGGCTTAAATATTGATTATTTTTACTTTAGTTTTTCAGTAAATTGGTTTTAATGTGTTCAGGATTTCTAAATTCAGGTGAAATATAGTCTGAAAATCAGTGAAGCATTTCTCCACTAGAAAAAACAGCTGTTTATTTTTTTTTAATCTAAATTATTTTTACTGTTAGGAAGCTATTAAAATCTAAGTCAATAGGATGTAATATTAGAGGAGGTCATGAAGAACATTATGTTTTAGAAGATGGAAAGCTCTTTGGGAAAAAGCACAAACTAAACAACTTCTGCCTGTTTGGTTTGATTAGAGCTGTCATTTATTATTAAGGAATCTGAATTATTATTAAAGTTTTCAAGTATAGCCAGTCCTACTGACATAGTAAAAAAATTACTTTAACGATACTCATGTTGTTTCATACTAAGAAGATGAGTAGTTTATGAGGGACACCTTTTGTCTGTTGAAGGGGGTTGTGTGTGTATGTGGACACGTGCGTATGTGTACATATGTGCGTTTGTGACCTGTGTGTGTTTGTGTGTGCATGTGTGATTTTCCCTTGCCAGGAAATTGCTTTGGTTGTATCAACTTAATGGAGAAACAGTGTCACCCAGTGGCTTCTATGAAAACAGTCCTGTAAACATTATAGATAAGCACTGTCCAATAGAAATAGAACACGAACCATATATTTAATTTTTTTGTTCTATGTCTAAATGTCTGTTGTGTGTTTTATACTTAAAGCACAACCCAATTTGGTCTAGCCACAGTTCAATTATTCAGTAGACACATGTGGCTAATGGCTACCATATTGGACAACATAGCTGTATATTTTTAAAGATATAAAATACTTGTATACTAATACCACATCTTCAGTTATAATGGAAAATCTAGAGTTAATGATAGCTTTTAATATGCAATCTTTAAAATTTTATCTGTAATCTTGATAGCTCATTTTTGTACCACTGTAATAGTTGGCAAGTGTATTTCTTCTCTTCTCTTCATTGCGTATTACTGCACATATTTTAAAATATTATTTTAATTTGAGGGGGAATTTAGCAGAGTCCTTAGTAAATTATGGCCCGTTATGTTAACATGATTTATAACACAGTATCAATATTTCCAGTTAATTATATAAATTTGCCTTTCAGAGTGTGGTATATAACAGGGATTGCTTATGTATACAGTGTAAACACATCACATGTTCATGGTGATTAGTATGTAATTGCGTTATCCAGTGTGTCTTTAGAAATGAAAGTGTTTATGTTTGTATAGTAGGTTGTTATCTTTGAAATTTAGGAAACTAAAGTGACAAACCTGCTATTAGTTTTAATGCATGAAAATTATAACAGTGTATATAAAGATAACTTCTCACTATTGCTTATGTTAATATCACTTTCATGGAAACAAAATGAAAATGGCTCCATTTTCTGTATAGGAAGGATTGGAGATTTTGGTAGTGTGGAATTTCTAAACTAGGAATTGAGGTTAGATGGGACTTTTCAAGCCATTTTCTGAGTCCACTCTGCAGTTCTTGATTTCAGACTGATTTGAGATGAAAAAGTCTAGAAATTTTTAATGCCATATTCCTTCTATCACCTCTCCTCAAACTCTGTGAATTCATTAACTCTAGGCATAGATCCAATGTTACGCCAAGAATTAATGAGGAAATTACTTTTTATATACAACATGTTCCTTTATATACACACACATATATAGAGAGAGCTTGATTTTTAAGATGCATTTATTTTGTGATGCTTATAGTGTCTTTTGGGACAAGGTATATTTATCTTTGCGTTGCAGGATGAGAATAGATAGAATTTCCAAGATACATAGATTTTTCACATGTCACTTAGGAAATCTAAAAACATCAAAAGCAAATAGAATCATGGCATACAAAGAAGCACATTTGGATAAAATGAAATAATGGACTCAGATTTACTCCTGGTAAAACTGACTTAATTCAGACTTCTTAAAGAAGCTAGCTGAAGAATAAAATGCCACTGTCACACATCTGCTGCTTGAGAGAGTTTGTATTTGTATGTAACTAGCCATTTGTGATGGATATTTTGAAGTTGCTTTGAATTAATATAAATGCTGCTCTTGTAAATTTATTTTTGGGCCAATCTTCTTTTTCTGTTCTCTCACTTTCTCTCTTGCCCCCATATATGTGCATTTTATTTCATGTTCTTCTTGCCTAATAAAGTGTTTTCCCTCAGAGCGTGTTTAGAATGTTAAGGAATACCTTTCTGTCCCCTGTAGTACCTTGTTAGAATATTGAAATGAAATAATTTTGTGCAAGAATCTTGTGGTCTTGGTTTAATAGGATTTTAATAAAAATTTTCCATCTTCTGAAGTAAGTTTAAATAACTGAATATTTATGCTGTGTCTGTGGCAAGTGTTTCCTCTTCTCCAGGTTTAAGCCACTTAAATAGACCTACTGGAAGTTTGAAGTCATTGAGATATTATTTTGGGGAGAATGTTTTATTTTGTGGCGTTTGTACTGCTATGTGGAGTCAGCATCCTTAGCACATTTTTAAGCTAGCGTGAACACCAATAAAGGAAATAGTTCTTATTTTTATCCTACGTATTTTGGAGATCCACTTAAGAAATACTCCTTAGGAAGCAGTGTTTGTCCTGCGGTCTGAAACATCCCCTTGTTTGAGAGTTAGCATTTTGGGGTTGTGCCTCAGCAGTCCCTCAGAAAGTTTGGAAGGGAGCGAGCCTGTAGATCTGCGTATGCTACCCTGAGAATTTGCTTTCTAGGCTCAGGAACTAAGGAAGCCAGACTGAGATCAGGACAGTTTCCGTTATGAAAGGAATCAAACTTTTTATTCTCCCTGTCTCAGCCATAAACATTTCCTGGCCCAGTGTCTTGCTCTTTGTAGGGGCGGGCTGGCTGGCTGGCTGGCAGAATAAATGGATGGAAAAGAAATAAAAGACTTTGAATGTGAAATATTTATCTCCCCATTCTCCTGACGTTAAGTTAATGACTACATTGATTTAAGAAATATGCAGAGAAGAAAAGATATAGAATATCAACAAGTCTTTGAGTTGCATTTTTAATGTGATGTTTGCATTTCTGTTACTTGAAAAAATTTTTTTTTCTTTTGCATGTGTCACTTAAGGGGCTGCATTTGTCTGTGCCCTTACTGGTAGGAAATCCCACGTTCAGCATGAGTCCTAGATATTTATTTTTAGCTCACTCTCAATTGAATATAACCAAAGTTACTCCCAAGATCATTGTAGTGTAAACTTTAGAGAGATCTCTGAAATTGGAGTGTATTTTTTAGAAAAATAAAAATTGAAGTACTTTTCACATTCAGTTAATAAATTGTGAAAGAATGAACTCTGACTTTATTTTCTCCCATTACTTCCCACAAAGATCTGACAGGTGTTCTTCAGCTATCTCCTTTTTACTCTGTTAGTCTTCATTCTTGTCAGAGGTCCTTACTGAACAGCTGTATTTTTTGAAATGTCTAATGTAAATACTGTGTCTATTTTATCTCTTAATTGCATTAAATTACAAAATACATCCTGAGATAGTTGCTTCCAGAGAGACATTGTGAAATTGGCTTGTTTAAAATATCATCCAGATGCAGTGCTGGTTGAATCATGTGAAATGATCTAGAAATTTGGTAGCATAATTTGAGTCAAGGTGAACTGAAAAATCAGAAGTTTATAAGGTTTTATTGAATAACACATTTTAGCTTATCCAGTCATTTGTTTCTTTGGTTCACCTAGTTTTGAATAGAACTTCTGAAAACAGAAAAAAATTAAGTTAAATAAGAACATTTTGTTGCTGCAATTTTAATACTTTAGTGAAGATACAGTAACATCATATCCTTTTACTGAAATAAGAGGCATCTCTTTTGAGTATATTAGACAGAATGTCATGACATTAAATAAACTAGAAGTACAATGTTTAGGAAAAAAGTTAGTTCCAACTTTATGGTGACAAGTTTCTTTTTGTCTGTAGATATCAAATGATCTCATAGGTAGATTTTCCAGAAAGGTCACTATCACTGACAACTTCCTGGGTTTGGGATTTATTTGAATATATTATTTTTAAAAATCTGAATATGGTTTCTGTTTGAGAAAATAAATTATAAACTAGAAGTTAGTTATAAATTAATTTGAAATAATCAAAATATAATCAAGCCATTTGTGAATTTGACATTTTTATGAAGAATTTAGAAGCAAAATCTTATAGCTATATTTTCATTTTGGAACAAGGAGCTAAGTGTGTGTGCGTATCATCATGAATAGTGTTTGTTTTTACTCTTATGATTTGCTTCTGCTATAATTGGAATTGTTTTTGCTAGATAAATAGGACCTAAATTACAGCACAGTTATTAAGATGGTGTCCACTTCTTTTCATACCTTTTACTGGAGTAACAATTAGATTGACTCTTCTTAACCCCTTTAGAGAACTACAGCTAGAACTTTTAAATGTTTTCAGTGGAACTTCTTTAAGCAATTAACTACTGTTAATAAAAAATGTGAGAATTAGGTTGGGACTGTTGGGTACAGATATAATGAACACTGATTATGTTATCTAGAAAATACAGTGGCATTCAGAAATGAAAACTACTGAAGAAAGTGAGTGCAAAAAACTGATGCTTGTATTTTGCTTGTGCAGAAAGATTAGTTCAAAATCAATTATGTAATTCCTCAGTTTTCAAAAAATATTTATTTTATAGTCTTTTGGGGACATAATGTTAGTTCACTTAAAATCTAGAACTCCTTATGATTTGGAAAGAGGAGAAGAGCCTGAGAGAGTCATTCTTGGATCCTGGGCAGGAAATCAAGCCATACATTGGCTCAGAATTTGTCCTTAAACCAAAAGCACACTAAGTGATGGTCTATGTAAGAAGCCCCAGTGTTATTCACGAACTTTTCTGACATTACTTTCCCAGACATGGGTTCTTATTCTTTTGGATCTTTGTAAATTTATCACTTTCACTTTTAAATGTACCCAAATGGCAATCTTATGTGAACTTTCACCTCTGTGTGACCAGGATTGATTGAAAATGTCAGCAAGTAAGTGTATCTTATTTAAAATCCCAGGACTCTATTTTATTTTATTTTATATTGAATATTTGCTGCATTCTAAGCATTTCAATATCTTAGCTTCTTTTTTCTGACTTTTCCCTTGTTGATAATTATTCTTATGTATCTATAATGCTGTGTTAATTAAACTGTTGTTTATGAATTATAATAGTAAACATCTCCTATTAATAGATTCTGTTAGGTTCTTAATAGGTTCTATTAAGCAACTTCTTTTAGATACTTCCAAAGTCTGTGAGAAGATTGCCTGATTTCACCTACTTACAATTACACATCATTTGGCACTTTCTAAATTGAGCTGTATGATGTAGTTCTGAAAATTTAGTGTGAATAAAAATCATTTGGGAAACCTATTAAAATGCAGATTTCTAAATCTCACCCTCATATATTCTGATTCGTTAAGTGTAGCATGGGGTCCAGAAACCTGCAGTTTTAAGGAGCACTCCAGGTGCTTCGGTGGAGAAACACAGGGCTGTAAACTTCTGTCTACTAAAACTGTACAAGAAGTTCTGACTTTTGCAATCTGGTTTAATAAATAGTTAAAAGTGCTTGGCTCAGACAAGAAGGCTCAGTATTATGAAGAAAAACTAATTTATACACAAACCCACTATATTTATGAACATATGACATTTTGTTTCATTTTGATTTCCCCTTTGAGAATACCTCAGAGAAGTTTTTTGACTACTCTTTAGAACAATTTCCTCATCTGTAAAATAGGAATAGGAATAACAGTGCCACTATCTCATATGCTGTTATAAAGCCTCAATAAAATAAATTGCTATCCGAATGTTAAGTAGAAAGAGTATGTGCCCTATTCACTAGGCTGAGACAGATTAAAGCTTTGTAATACGTACAAGTTTCCTGAATTTTCCGAACTTTAGTGGTCCTGTGTATACCATAGGAATGATATAATCTACTTCTTAAGGTTGTGAAGGTTAAATTAATAAAAATAATGGTCAGGGGTTCTTGTCAAACATCTGTCCCACCCGAACATGAATAGTATCTATTCTTGCCCGTGACAACCATGTCACTGAAGGCTATAGGGTGAATATCAGAAAGCACAACGTAAAACAATGCAAACACATTTGCACTGGATGACAGAAACAGACTGGCAAGTGTTACAAAATATGCAGATTACGGATTTCATGGAAGTTAATTAAAATGATATCAGAGAGTTGCTTATATTGTAACCAAAGTCACCAACACATGAGGATTCCTGAAAGCCAGGTAACAGCAGAAGGAGAGAAATCTGACAGGGACCCCAGATACTTGGGGGCTTTCAGAAGAAAACGATCTGAGTGAAAAAGGATTAAGAGAGAGATTTAGGAAAATTGATGGACCTTGTTTGTCCATGTTTGTGAAAACAGCCAATGATACTACTGAGAGTTAATTGTGCGGTGTGTCATATAACTCCATTTACAGAAACTTGATTCATGCTTTCAATTTGACTTAAACCATTATCACCCTTATTTTGACTTGGAAAAACAAAATTCTTTTCAAAATTTTTAATTTCATTTTTCATGGTAAAATTGTTAGCCATACCCTCCCTTTTCTCATTATTTACCAATGGCGCTCTTATTCTTGAATAATGGGGACTTATTGTTTGTTACCTGTATAAAGCAGCTAGGAGCTGGCGCACTCAGCTGTGGCCCTCGGTGGAAGATACTGAGTGTTTATTTTATCACATGAGGCTATTCCTCAAGATGTGCTCTCTTTTCACCAGCTTTCACAGGGCTTTACTCTAGGCCTCAATCCTCAGAACAATTTTTCCCCAGATTTTTCCACTCATTGAATGATCTTTCAGTCTGGTCTGAGGTGGTTATTTTGGTTCGGCCACAGAGGAGTCCTGTATAGGCTCAGTTGCCCACCAGTGGTTTCAATTTAGAAATTCCGCCTGGAGTAGTCATCTCTTTCCTAACTTGGTCTTAGAAAGTTCTCTGATTTTTACTTCTATAATATAGGAGGAGCTGTAGAAAGGTGTGTGTTGAGGGGGAGAACAGCAGATCACATTGGCCCTGGGGTGGGGGTTCATTGCCAGACCCTTGCTCCAAGGAGGATGGGACACCACTGAAAGGTTTTGAGCAAAGAAAGGATATAATCAGACTTATGTTGACTAGGGTAGCTCAGATTCTCTGTGTTGAGTAAGAATAGGTGTTAGGATGAAAGAAGCAACACCAATTAAAAGACCGTTGTGATAATCCAGAGATAATTGGGAATTGGACCAAAATGGTAATGTCAGCAGGAAGATTATAAATATATATTGAAAGCAGTACCACCAAGATTGGTATTGATTGGCTGATCTTCTCTTTGAGGGTAGACTGTAAGTTCCTTTGGTATTTTCTTTTAGGGAATACTATTGGGGGAATATTTACTTTTATTTCTTGCTTTTAAAAAATCTAGGGTGACTTTTGTTTTCCAATTTTATTTTTTGCCCACACCTTCCAGAAGATGTACAAATTGCGGGCCTGACTTTCAGGGAAGTTGTCAAAATCTCTTTATGTGGAAATAAATTCTAATTAAGCATCTCAGAAGACTCTTCAAAAGTTTTTAGTTTGTTAGGATATAATATTTTGTATAATAAAAGTTGGTTTTGAATTTTCTATTGATATAAATGTGTTTATATTTTAAAATAAATTTTAACAAGATAAATTTCTGTTATTCCCATGCTCTCCCTCTTAAATGGATGTATTTGTAGGTGATGCTTTGATATCTTATGCTCTAATATAGCGAAAACATTAGATTGTTCAAAGAAAACTCAAAGCTGTCTCTATTGGTCTTTCAACAATTTGACAAATCCCATTTCCATCAAAAACATGTTGCCAATACATCCCAGGCCTTTCTATAGAGGAAATATTTCTATTTTGTTTTCATACTAACTCAGACCATTTGTCAACCTACAGAGCACTTCAGCGATAGATGCTATATGGATATTTAAATTACGATAGCTTGCTAGCTCACTGTTTCTTAAAATTGAGTAATATTCCATTGTGAACATATACCAAACTTTAACAATCCACTCATGAATTGACGGGCACTTGGGTTGTTTCCATGACCTAGCAATAGTGAATTGTGCTGCCATAAACATTTGGGTGCAGATGTCTTTATCATAGAATGTCTTATGCTCTTTTGGGTAGAT